>CM054140.1:3942435-3967435 GCA_028751875.1 Rapana venosa
CTAGTGTCACCGTACAGACCATACCTACCTACAGCAGGACAGGTCAGAGCTACACCAAGGGCCTGGGTTTACTGCCTCATCCAACGTCTGTGAAATCTCTTACAGTGACGTAAACGAGCTCATGATTATAAATGTACACACACACACACACAAGCACTAGGAGACTTGCAGACAGACACATACATGCAAACGCGCTGGCAAGTACTATCTCTCTCTCTCCCACACAGACAGACACAGTCTGGCCAGCCAGGTCATACATACCACAGGTGGGAATGTCACACAGCTGTTTCTGCACCCGTTCACTGGTAGTGAAGCACCACGGCCCGCTCATGCTGTTGCCGGGGTTACGGCAGTAGTTGTGACCCCCAGCTGAAACAACACACAGACCAAGAAACAAGTCAAGTCAAAAACACTTTAATCATCCCATGAAGGGCAATTATAATAGTGACAGGCACATTGATACCTATAATTGTCTCAAAAGACACAGATAGACAACTTCTATTTTTCTCAAGAAAGGACACATACTCCCCTAACAAAACCTAACAAAAAACCTTCGCCAAACAAAAGCCAAACAAGATAAAATGACACGCAAAATAAAAAGAAAGAAGGGATTGATTAAAAAAAATCACCAGAAACAAACCCCAAACAGACATCAAAGCTAATGGGAGTTTTGCACTAAAGAGCAACCCCTTCCCACCCCCACCCCCCTCAAAAAAGTAATATCGTGGAACTAATTTTGAGCAGAGAGTGTGCAAGGTGGACATTCTCTCCTCCAGGCTATAAAATACAAGCAACAATATGTATTTCTAAAAAGAAATAAATGCAACAAATTTGCATTGGCACATGACACGCACAATACGAGAAACACACAACAGACATACTGTAACACACTCACCAAACACAAAATGTAACAGAGAAGGCGTCTGAGATTTCTTGCACACCTTAACTATTTTCCATTGTGAACTGGTTTTGGACAAGTGTGCTTTCGCTCAAAGAAGCTATTTTCATTTTCTTTTCCATTTTTTGCGTGTGCTGAAATGTTCAATTCAACCACAATAATAACACATTTGTTACACCCAAAAACAGTGGGTGAGTAAGAGATAGAGAAAGAGAGAGAGAGAGAGAGAGAGAGAGAGAGGAGAGCTACAGACAGACAGGCAGACAGGCAGGCAGACAGAGCTTACCCAATTTAAGGAGGAGGAGTGGGGTATGTGGAGAGAGTTCCAGAGCGATCCATAAATACAAGAGAGACAGAAAAACAGAAAGACAGACAGAGCAGACAGAACAGACAGACAGAGAAACAGACAGACAGGCACAGAGAGAGAGAGAGAGAGAGAGAGAGAGAGAGAGAGAGAGAGAGAGAGAGACAGACAGACAGACGTACCCAGCTCAGGAAACTTGGAGGATTTATAGGAGTGGGCGTGAGGAGTGTCGGAGTTCCAGGCTTGGCACTGCAGCCCGGACTTGGTGCGGCTGACACGGCCCATGTACTTGCTGCCCGTGCCGTTGTAACACTTGTGCTCTGTGCACACACACACACACACACACACACACACACACACACACACACACACAACACACACACACACACACACACACACACACACGCCACCATAGATGTATTGCTTATTCAATGTACCATTTGGAAATAAAAATTTGACTGGGTTCACTCGCACACGCGCGCACACACACACACACACACACACACACACACACACACACACACACACACACACACACACACACACACACACACACGATCAGAGACATTATTCTTTTATTTTTCATCTGCACACACACATAAAATCTACTGTTTGAATAAGTTGTGACATTGGGATTTTCCAACAAGCTCGGTGAGTACCTACCTACCTACCTACCTACCTACCTACCTACAACACCTTCCTTCCTTCCTTCCACAGCTAAACGATGGACTAGACGGGGTCTGGCAGAAAGGTGACCATTCACCTGGTCTTGTCTTGTCTTGGCCTGACCTGACCTGACCTGACCTGTCCTGTCCTGTCCTGTCCTGTCCTGTCCCCAGCTATTCATGGCTACCTGTCTACTGTAGTGGCAGAAGGGGTACAGCACAGCAGCAGAAGAGTGGAGCAGTGTCCCCATCGCCTGTTGCAGACTACCTGACTTCAGTCTGTTGGACATCACTATTGCCTCTATCACCGAGTTAAACGGACGTTCATCTTTTCACTGATTCCATTCCAAACTGTAAAAACTACTGGATGGGAAGTCTGCCATGGGGTGGGGGTGGGGGTGGTGGAAGGTGGGGGAGAGGGTGGGATGGAAGAGGGGAGGGGAGTAAGAGGAAGAAGAAGAAGAAACAGAAGAAGAAGAAGAAGGCAGACAACACTTAACGAAACCAGAGGAGGCTAAAATGACGGAGAGTCATTCCCAGAAACTGTAAGCAAGTTCCCACCATCCATCTTCTCCTCCACACAACCCAGGAGTGGCAGCGCTGACAGAAGCCAAGTGGAGAGGTTCTGACGTCAACGGCCCTTAAAATGGCCGCCTCTCTGCCGGTCCTTCAGTTCTCTCCCTTGTTCCCGCTGTTTTAAAAGAGGCAGACAGCAGGCAGGGTGGGTCAGCTCTTGTCTGGGAGCCATTATATCATCCCTTTATCCCTCTGCTTGTCTCTTTCTCTTTCCATCAACTGTTTGACAGGAAGCAAGGAAGGAAGGAAGGAAGGAGGAATAGAAAAGTTGGAAGATTTATGGTTCACTGCAGCACATGTTCGGTTTTTGCCTTCCTCTCCCCCCACTGCCACTTGTTTGAAGGTGAGGGTTAGTTACGCTGAGAAGAGGCAGACGAACGGCAAGATTTCACATCCTGCCAGTCTTCATTTCTACTTATTGCTTTTTGTTGGCCACGATCAGCCCTATTATTGCCGTGGGTTCTGTTACGCGCGCTAAATCCATGTTTCATGAAGGACCTAGGCTTTTAATCAACTTAAAAATCCAGCATCCCGACAACAAATCATAATCCAGTGGATGTTGGACAAATGTCTGGCTTTGACGGGAATCGAACCATGGACATCTTGAGTGACCTTGGCCATACATTCTTTAGACAGTTTTTTCATGTTTATCTTCGAAGATTTCATTTTCAAGGACGGGTTAACGGACAAATGGGAGAAACATAACCTCAAATCTATACGACATAAACTGCATCACTCTTTATTTCTGTCACTAATTTACACATAAAGAGATAAAGGATACAGAGAGATGGACACACGACCAGTTCTGTTCACATGAAACCCCATATCACATGCCTGTGTAACAGTTCTGGGTAACACACCTGAGTAACATGTCTGTGTAACACGTCTGAGTAACATGCCTAACTGCTTCTCGGAACTTCTTCCCTTCATGGACATCATTCATGACTCGCTGAGAACGCATACATACATCAAAATATGTAATTGACACTTTGACACAGTTGGCCATTGGCTTGTAGAGAGTTTACGATTATCATTTAGAGTTCTTTCTGATTTAGGATCTGCTTAGCGTTTCATCTCACCCATACAAAACAAAACAGAAACAAACCCCCACCACCAACAACACAGACAGACACACACAGAGACACAAAGACACACACAGACACACACACAGCACCACACACAGAGACACACAGAGACACACACACAGACACACAGAGACACACAGACAGACAGACAGACAGACAGACAGACACACACACACACACACACACACAGTCAGACACACACACACATACAGACACACACACAGAGACACACACACAGACACACGGACACACACACACACACACACAACACACACGCACACACACAGACACACACACGGACATGTTGACAGGCTGAATGCCTGGCGTCTTACTGTTGTTGACGGAGTCCAGGTTGGGTACATTGACCCGGATACAGTTGTCCCCTTCCGGGGTACCCGGCCCTTTCAGGGTGCTGCAGTCCGGCAGAAGTCTGTCACCTGTAACACCAGGAGGAGGGGGTGAGGGGAGGGGGGGGGGGGGGTGTTGAGGCTGGTGGCGTCAGCTTTTCCTTCATGGCAGCTTTTGATGGAGACGTTTGATGGAGATGTGAGGTTTTGATGGAGATGTTTGATGAGACGTGAGCTTTTGATGGAGATGTGAGGTTTTGATGGAGATGTGAGGTTTTGATGGAGATGTGAGGTTTTGATGGAGATGTGAGGTTTTGATGGAGATGTTTGGTTTTGATGGAGATGTGAGGTTTTGATGGAGATGTTTGATGAGACGTGAGCTTTTGATGGAGATGTGAGGTTTTGATGGAGATGTTTGATGAGACGTGAGCTTTTGATGGAGATGTGAGGTTTTGATGGAGATGTGAGGTTTTGATGGAGATGTGAGGTTTTGATGGAGATGTGAGGTTTTGATGGAGATGTTTGGTTTTGATGGAGATGTGAGGTTTTGATGGAGATGTTTGATGAGACGTGAGCTTTTGATGGAGATGTGAGGTTTTGATGGAGATGTGAGGTTTTGATGGAGACGTGAGCTTTTGATGGAGATGTGAGCTTTTGATGAGACGTGAGCTTTTGATGGAGATGTGAGGTTTTGATGGAGATGTGAGCTTTTGATGGAGATGTGAGCTTTTGATGGAGATGTGAGCTTTTGATGGAGATGTGAGTTTTGTTGTGATGTGGTTTTTATGGAGATGTGAGCTTTTGATGGAGATGTGAGGTTTTGTTGTGATGTGGTTTTTATGGAGATGTGAGCTTTTGATGGAGATGTGAGGTTTTGTTGTGATGTGGTTTTTATGGAGATGTGAGCTTTTGATGGAGATGTTTGATAGAGATGTAGGTTTTGATGGAGATGTGAGCTTTTGATGGAGATGTGAGGTTTTGTTGTGATGTGGTTTTTATGGAGATGTGAGCTTTTGATGGAGATGTTTGATAGAGAGTGAGGTTTTTGATGGAGATGTGAGGTTTTGTTGTGATGTGGTTTTTATGGAGATGTGAGCTTTTTGGATGGATGATGTTTGATAGGATTTTGAGCTTTTTGATGGAGATGTGAGCTTTTGATGGAGATGTGAGTTTTGATGGAGATGTGAGCTTTTGATGGAGATGTGAGGTTTTGTTGTGATGTGGTTTTTATGGAGATGTGAGCTTTTGATGGAGATGTTTGATAGAGATGTGAGCTTTTGATGGAGATGTGAGGTTTTGTTGTGATGTGGTTTTTATGGAGATGTGAGCTTTTGATGGAGATGTTTGATAGAGATGTGAGCTTTTGATGGAGATGTGAGGTTTTGATGGAGTTGTGAGGTTTTGATGGAGATGTGAGGTTTTGATGGAGATGTTTGATGAGATGTGAGCTTTTGATGGAGATGTGAGCTTTTGATGGAGATGTGAGCTTTTGATGGAGATGTGAGGTTTTGATGGAGTTGTGAGGTTTTGATGGAGATGTGAGGTTTTGATGGAGATGTTTGATGGAGTTGTGAGGTTTTGATGGAGATGTGAGGTTTTGATGGAGACGTGAGGTTTTGATGGAGATTTTTGATAGAGATGTGAGCTTTTGATGGAGACTTTTGATAGAGATGTGAGCTTTTGATGGAGATGTGAGGTTTTGATGGAGACGTGAGCTTTTGATGGAGATGTTTGATGGAGATGTGAGGTTTTGATGGAGATGTGAGGTTTTGATGGAGATTTTTGATAGAGATGTGAGCTTTTGATGGAGATGTGAGCTATTGATGGAGATGTTTGATAGAGATGTGAGCTATTGATGGAGATGTTTGATAGAGATGTGAGCTTTTGATGGAGATGTGAGCTTTTGATGGAGATGTGAGCTTTTGATGGAGATGTGAGCTATTGATGGAGATGTTTGATAGAGATGTGAGCTTTTGATGGAGATGTGAGCTTTTGATGGAGATGTGAGCTTTTGATGGAGATGTGAGCTTTTCATTAATTTAAGGTGTGAGGTTTCCATTTCAGATTGTTTTTCATTCACATATTCTTGAGTGATGTAATTAAACGAATATAATTATTCTGAAAATACACACACACACACATATTCGCGCGTGTACGCTCTCTCCTTTGTCTTTCTCCTCCCTCCCTCCCTCCCTCTCTAAGCATTAATGGAAAGCGTTCAGTGTTCACCCTTCAGTCACTAACATTTTGACCATCCTTGCTTTTCACGGACTTCACCTAGTTATGGCTACTACCAACATGTGACCCTTTTAGGTCAAGATATCAAAAAAGGCTTCAGTTCAAACTGAATCATTCAGATCGAAGCATTCACCAGAATCCCCCCACCTTCCCAAGTTCCTGTCTCAATCAACCCCTCTCCTCCCCTTCCCTCCCCGCCCCTCCCCGGTCCAGCACTGACCAATCAGGTTGTGACTTTTGGCCAGGACGTATTCGGTCTTGCAGACGTCGTCCTCCAGCACCTGACACTCGTCCCGGCAGATCTGACGGGGCCGGGCCTTCTCCGCCGAGTCGTCGCACAGCGGAAAGGCGTGGAAGCAGAGGGAGGGAATCCCGAACTCCTGGCAGCGCTGGGACAGGTGGTGCGACGAGGCGATGACGGCGAAGGCCGCTGTTGGGTGGTGGTGGGGGTGTGGGTGGGGGGTGGTGGTGTGGTGAGGGAGTGGGGGTGGGGTGGGGGTGGGAGGTGGTGGGGTGGTGGTGGAGGTGGTGGTGGTGGTGGTGGAGGTGGGGTGGTGGTGGTGGTGGTGGAGGTGGTGGTGGTGGTGGGGGTGGTGAGGTGGTGGTGGTGGTGTGGTGGAGGTGGTGGGTGGTGGTGGTGGTGGTGTGAGGTGGTGGTGGTGGTGGTGGTGGAGGTGGTGGTGGTGGTGGTGGTGGAGGGGGTGGAGGGGTGGTGGTGGTGGTGGTGGTGTGTGGTGTGGTGGGTGGTGGGTGGTGGTGGTGGTGTGGTGTGGAGGGGGTGGTGGTGGTGGTGGTGGTGGTGGTGTGGTGGTGGGGTGGTGGTGGTGGTGGGGGTGGGGTGGGATGGTGGGGGTGGTGGTGGTGGTGGGGGTGGGGTGGGATGGTGGGGGTTGACAGCGTAGAGTTGAAGTGAGGGAGTGTGAGGGAAGTGGGTGAAGGAAAAAAGAAAGGATGAATTAGTAATATTTTGTTTATATATCTTTCTCACACATCCCCCTGCTAAAGTAATAACCCCCCCCTCCCCAACCCTCCCCAACAACCTAACTTAAAGGTAAGACCCTACTTTCCACCAGTAATACACATAACATGAAGTCAAAAAGGCCAAATCTACACTATAACTTTGCATAAAGCGTCTAGATATTAATTTACCATAACAAACATTTACAACAGGGAAAAAATCAAATCGTAATAATAATAATGATAATAATAATAATGATAATAATAATAATAATAATAATAATAATAATAATAATAATAATAATAATAATGATGATGTATGGGATTTATATAACACTGAATCTTGACTGTAAATGACTGTAAAACATGTACACAAAGACGTCGAAAGAATCAATTTAACATTTCTGATCAGAGATTTCATCACTGTACTGAACCTATGGTTGCAGAAGCCAAGAATAATCAGGCATTATAATCGGCATGATGAAATACAAGGACTACCCCCCAAAAAACCACAAACAACAACACCCAAAAAAACCACAAACAAACCAACAACACACCAACAAACAACAATAACCCCCAACAAACCAACAACAACAAAAAACCCAAAACAAAACAAAATAGGACAGCCATAGCGGAGAGGGGGGGGGGGGGGGGGGGGGGGATGGGAAGACACTAGGTCTAGTCACGTAAAAAGCTAAAAAAATGTGTACACAGTTCTATCAGTATCAGCTGATAACTCCAGGATCACTTTTCTGCAAACTTTCTCTTCATTCTCTTTTCCTGTGCATTTAAACATCTTTCTGTCTACTCCCTAGCCCCCCCCCCCCCTTTCCCCCAACACACACACCTCCCCCACACAGTCCCACTCAAGAAAAAGAAATTCACTGCATATTCTGTTGTGGAATTATTTTATTAGATAAACAAAACAAACAAAAACAAAACCAAACCACTCAACCAGCATAACCCCCTCTCCACCCCCCCCCCCCCCAAAAAAAAAGGAAATGCATTCAAAAACCAAAACTAAAAAAAAAACCCTAACAACAACCCTCCTCTCCCCTCCAAAGAAAAAAAATAGACAGCAAAGAAACAAAAACTGAAATCTTTGGCGCTATCCAAGACAGAGAGGTTGAGGTTAAAAAGAAAAAGAAAAAAGGAAAAGAAGAAAAGGCGGACTGGTTGCCAGCTATCAGACTCTTTTTCTCTCCCTTGTCACCAGAACAGGCACTCGCTTCTCTCCCTTGCATTATCGCAGCAGCCATTTTTCATAGGCTCCTATCACTCACACACGCCTCCCCACCTGGCGGGAGGGGATGGAGAGAGAGAGAGAGAGAGAGAGAGAGCGAGAGAGAGAGAGAGAGAGGTTATGCAGTTTTTAGCAAGGCAGGAAAAACCCTACAAACCATGAGGTGAAGTTTGCACTGTACAAGTGAATACTCTATGAAACAACAAGGAAATAGTTCCTTCAAAGCTGTGTACGTCTTGAATTTGGTTTGAGGATTGTACAGGTCAATCAGAAGACATTCTGTCATTAAAAAAAAGAAGGAAACAGTTCCTGATGTTCTCTTAGGGACAGTGAGAAAATACAGAACGAGTTCCTGATGTTCTCTTTGGGACAGTGAGAAAATACAGAAAGAGTTCCTGATGCCGTGTTTCACCTGCAGGTCCACAGCCCTGCTTGATACATCAACTGCTTGATGGTGGCCTCGTCCACAGAGGACTGATCGCTTGAAGCAGACAGCTCGCTTGAAAACGGGAAAATAAAGTGGGACATTGCCTTCTAGTTAGGCAGCCTAACACTGATGAAGCACTGCATTGACATCAGGGCTGCTGGTAGCTACTACATACATCAAGGCAAGTGCAGGTCACACTGTGTCTGACTGTTGTTACTGTCAGTGGCTTTGTACAGGGGTGACAGTATCGGAGACAGAAGGATGCACGTGCCCAGTGGTGAAACCGTTCGACTTCAATCCTTTAGGTCCATGAAGTCGTGGGTTTGAATCTCGACGCCGTCTGGTGAATTAAGGGTGGGGATTTTTACCATCTCCCAGGTCAACATCAAATGCAGACCTGCCAGTGCCTTCCCTTCGTGTTTATACACATTCAGAAGATCAAATATGCACGTTTGAAATCCCGTCATTCATGTCAGCGTTCGGTGGGTTACGGAAACAGGAACATACCCAGAATACATCCCCGTGGTCGGAATGCGGCTACCTTCATGGTGGACAAAAAATGGTGGCATACGCAACATCTCATTATAGCTGAGCCTTGGAGCTGTAGCCCAGGAGCCAACACTAAGAAAGGATGGTGCTGACCCCAGACTGACCATGAGTGATGAACTGAAGCGTGTGTCGTCGTTCTACAACATCCCATCCTGACAGACTACAAGGGAGAAGCCTGGAAAGGAGGGACGGGGGCAGACTGTGATGCCCAACTCGAAGATTAAACTCAAAGCCGTTGGTAAATCACCCCCCCCCCCCCCTCAACTCCCCGTTTTTTCAAATTACAAAACAAAAGAGAAAAAAGGCAAAGAAGCTGAAAAGCCATCGTGTGAAGCAGGTCATGTTGAAAAGGGGTTGCTCAAAGGTTGCCTTTACGGGCTACACAGCAGTAGTTCTGAAATGATGATACCTATTGGATTTGCAGAAACAGACAAACATAACATGTGTGGCCTTTATAGTTGACTGTCCTAGAAATACAATACAATGGAGACAGGATGGAACAGTGATAATTCATCAATTGTCTCAGTAGTACAGTATTTATCGTTTTTATTGATTGATTGATTTATTTATCTATTTCCATCTTCATTTCATTTTGTTTCTTTCTTTCTTCTGTTCTTTTTTTCTCTTTCTTTCTTTTACTTTACTGCCCCCAAACCCCCCCACCAATCTGTTTTAAATGCTTAAACCTCAAAGCATACTTAAATGCACATTTATGGAAAGAGTTTACTCAAGTCTGTATCGACTCCTACACTAGAATGCGGAACAAGAAGCATGGCTGTTCCAAAGCGGCCAGGTCTACATTATTAAATAACTGACATCACTAAACAGATCACGGGGAAAACACACCCGCTTCCCGCTCCTCAATAAAACACTATTAATTTCAGCAGAGCAGCGCTGCTTTCAAAGGCAGATCAATCTGGCCACTGGCCCCCACAACAGCCAAGCCATTTGTTTGGGAAGCCAGCGGATATGAGATTGCAGTTTTTGGGGCACGGCACGGCAATTAGACGGTCTTCGCCGCCATGTTGGCGCGACTAGACCGCGGAGAATGCCATGGCCGCGTCCGGAACGGCGGCGTCTGCAGTCAGCGGCAGTGGCTTCATTTCTGTAGAGCCTGCTGGACCTGGGGTCATGTTTCAGCCACGGCACCGGGCCACGTCACGACATGGCGTCAGCTGAGTGAGATCACTGCCTGCTGCTGCTGCTGGTGCTGCTGATGGAGAGGGGGTGGACGACACATTCCATCTCTGTCTGTCTGTCCCTCCCTCCCACAGTCCACCCCTCATCCATTCAAATTGTCGTCTCTTAAAGCTAGAGTTCAATATCCTTGCTAACTTTGGTGTTTCACAAAACAATAGAACGTCCAGCAGCCATTTCAAAGGCTGTTCTGAACACTTATTTTGAAAACTGTGAGGAGTGGAGGAAGCTGGTTGCAAAATCTTCAGCAGTGCCTCACCGGTCCACAAGACTACAGAATAGGTGAAGGTAAAGCGTTTCACTTAAAATGGAACTGACCTAATCAACTTTTCTGTCACTGAAATGACTCACAGTTGGCACATTCCTCCTATAACCTTTTGATCCACATATTCTGCCTTTTAAATTAAAAACAAAACCCAAACAGAAAAACTATGGTAAACTACACGTACTTCATTCTGTGTGCGGTCAGGATGAGTAGAGTGCAGGCTTTCAAATTAACCGTTTATTTCAGAAAACTGTTTCACTACTTCCATCACGGAAAGAGAAGCAGTAGAAACACTGCATGGCCACATCCCTGCATCAGCAGCAGTACATCACATGCTGTCTTTCCTTACAGGCAGGGCATCGTGAACAGAAGCAGGGGGTGGGTGGAGGTGGGCAGACAGGGAAAGAGGTGGACAGAGAGAAAACAAACCCTTTCCTTCAAAAAAGGCCAACTCCAGGAGAAGAAATGAAAGAAGACAGGGAGGGAAGGAGGGAGGGCACACTCTAGCACTACAATGATGTCCCCGTCTTTCAGGCATTAAGAGATTACAGCTGCAAGAGTAGTACAACATCAACCATAAGAAAGAGAACACGGCAGCTGTACTTAAGGCACACGGAGAGAGAGAGGAGAGAGAGAGAGAGAGAGAGAGAGAGAGAGAGAGAGAGAGAGAGAGAGAGAGAGAGAGAGAGAGAGAGAGAGAGAGAGAGAGAGAGAGGCAGCAAACCCACTACTTACCTATCAGTTTTTCCTCGCTCAGTCCCTGTGTGAACTTGGATTCCACATAGATGCTCATGTTGCCCACAAACTTGCTGCACGTGCTGCCTCTGTAGATCTGACAGAAGCCCTCTCCCTTCTCCTCCTTCTCGTCCCTGCCACCACCAACACCATCATCATCATCATCATCACCATCACCACCACCACCACCACCACTGCAGCACCACCACCACCACCACCACCACTGTTAGCACTACCACCATCATCACTTTAATCCTACAACTCCAGTCCTGTCAGCTGCTTGAATCACAGTCACACACACAGGTAGACAGACAGAAAACGAAAGAGGCAAGTTAACTGTAGCCAAATGCTCTTTCAAACAACAACAACAAGAAGAAAGAGTCCAAGTTACAACCACAAGTCTGTTGCGATCATCTTTCTTGTTTTTGTTGTCTTTTTTGCAGTACAGTGCAGTACAACACAATACAATACAAAACAATACAGTACAATACAAAGCAATACAATGCAATGCAACACAATACACCAAACAATACACGCCAATACAATTCAATGATATGACACAAAACGAAACGACAGGACATGACCCAACCAACAGCATCCCAAACAAAACAGGACAGGGTAGGGGTCACACTCCCCCTATCCACCCCACACAGGACAGGGTAGGGGTCACACTCCCCCTATCCACCCCACACAGGACAGGGCAGGGTAGGGGTCACACTCCCCCTATCCACCCCACATAGGACAAGGTAGGGGTCACACTCCCCCTATCCACCCCACACAGGACAGGTAGGGGTCACACTCCCCCTATCCACCCCACACAGGACAGGGTAGGGTAGGGGTCACACTCCCCCTATCCACCCCACACAGGGTAGGTAGGGTCACACTCCCCCTATCCACCCCACACAGGACAGGGTAGGGGTCACACTCCCCCCATCCACCCCACACAGAACAGGGTAGGGGTCACACTCCTCCTATCTACCCCACACAGCACAGGGTAGGGGTCACACTCCCCCTATCCACCCCACACAGGACAGGGTAAGGTAGGGGTCACACTCCCCCTATCCACCCCACACAGGACAGGGTAGGGGTCACACTCCCCCTATCCACCCCACACAGGACAGGGTAGGGGTCACACTCCCCCTATCCACCCCACACAGGACAGGGTAGGGGTCACACTCCCCCCTATCCACCCCACACAGAACAGGGTAGGGGTCACACTCCCCCCTATCCACCCCACTCAGGACAGGACCACACTCCCCCCTATCCACCCCACTCAGGACAGCACAGGGTAGGGGTCACACTCCCCCCTATCCACCCCACACAGGACAGGGTAGGGGTCACACTCCCCCTATCCACCCCACACAGGGTAGGGGTCACACTCCCCCTATCCACCCCACACAGGACAGGGGTCACACCCCTTCCCCCTTGACTGCACCCAGCGACCCTGTCGTGTACAGGACTCCTTCATCTCCCAGTTCCCAGCTGACGGCAGGCCCCTCAGGGATCAAGGCCCTGCCAGGCATCACCGACACATTCTTCATCAGCCTCTGTGCTGGTCTTCCTTCACCCCTCCTCCACCCTCTGTCATCATTATTCCCCCCCCCCCCCTCCTCTCCCCTCCCTTCCCGCTCACTCACTACCCGTCCTTGAGGCTAGTGGGGCTGCGTGAGTAACAGTGGTAAATTTGCCGGAAGAGGTGAAACCATGGCTACCTCTCTGTCTGTGTCTGTCTGTCTGTGTGTGTGTGTCCTTCAGTGACGTGTTGAAGGTCGGGTTTTTGTTGTTCTTGGTGTTTTTCTTCTCCTCTGTGTACAGCGTCTGGTCCCTGATCCATTGTCCTTTCCTTCCTGCTTTTCTATTCAGAGAGCTGTTGGTAGCGAAACAGCTATATATGTATGTGTGTGTGTGTGTGTGTGTGTGTGTGTGTGTGTGTGTGTGTGTGTGTGTGTGTGTGTGTGTGTGTTTATGTTTGTTTATTTACTTCCCTAATTATTTCTTCTTTTATTTTGAGGACGATGGAAAAAAGCACTTATATAATTTTTTTTTACATCCAGTCCCCGTCTGTATGCATTTTTGTAAATTTTGTCATCCGTTCCCACCGGCACACAATGGCCTACTCTTACGAACAGCGGAACAGGATTTAACGTGTGCGCAAGATGTTCTGCGTGCGTTCGCACACGGGACCTCGGTTTATAGGCTCATCCGAAGGACTTTTGGGCGGAGTGGAGTCTGCACTGATGTTAACTCCAGAGGAAAATATCCCCTTGAACGGGTTTCGAACCCGGGTCAGCAGATCATGAGCGCAATGCACAACGCTCTAACCATCTAGGCTATGTGTGTGTGTGGTGTGTGTGTGTGTGTGTGTGTGTGCGCGCGCGGCGTGCGTGCGTGCGTGTGTGTGCGTGTGTGGGGTGTATGTGTTGTGTGATTGTGTTGGTGGAGTTGTTGGTTTGTTGGTTGAGGTGGTGGGGGGGGGGGGGGTGATGCATAATTATATTTCTCTGCTTTCTGTGGATATTTTTAGCAAGTGCAACTAGTTTTCTCCCCCATTTCTCTCCCCTTCCCCGTATCTCGTCCTCCCTCCCTCCTTACATATTATGTCTTTCCTGATGTCCTCCCTCCACCCTCCCTTACGCTACGTGTCCCTCTTCCCCCTCTCCCAGTAGCCACCCTGGTCTACATACATACTCCATCCCTGCGCCTTGTGCTGTTCACTGCCCCCTGTAGTACACACACTGTCAGTCTTTCTGTCTTTCTGGAATGAAGCGGACAGGCAGAGTGTCCCACACTCCACACACAACATGAAGAGGAAGGAAGGAAGGAAGGAAGACAGAGACAAAAGTACTTACGATCCGGGCAGAAGTCGAGAATCGTACTTCCCGTTAAATCTGAAACAACCGAAAACATCAGACCCTTAGATGTATGTTGAGGCGCTGAACAACTTGTAAATGATGTGTGTGCACGTGTTTGTGCCTCGTGCGCGCACACACACGCGTTCGTGAGTGTATGCATGTATGTACACACGTGCATATTAAGCTCAGCAAATTAAAGGGATGTCATTCAGCTTCATGTGCCTGATGCCTGTGTGGCAGTGTCTGTGCCCACTGTCCAGTGACAGACAAAGGATCCATCCATCCATCCATCTATCTATCATCTATCTATCTATCTATCTATCTATCTATCTATCTATCTATCTATCTATCTATCTATCTATCTATCTATCTATCCATTCACCCGTCTATCTATCCATCCATCTATCTATCTATCTATCTATCTATCTATCATCATCTATCATCATCTATCTACATCTATCATCCATCATCCATCCATCCATCCATCCATCTATCTATCCATCCATCCATCCATCCATCCGTTTATCTATCTATCCATCTATCTATCTATCTATCTATCTATCTATCTATCTATCTATCTATCTATCTATCTATCTATCTATCTATCTATCTATCTATCTATCTATTTCTGTAAAGTAAAAAGAGGCTTTGTACAGCAGGTGATAGCGACGTAGCTGCTTTTGAAGAAACAGTTTGAACATATGTGAGAGAGAGAGAGAGAGAGAGAGAGAAGAGAGAGACAGCGAGGGGAGAAGAGAGAGACAGGGAGAGACAGAAAGAGAGAGAGAGAGAGAGAGAGAGAGAGAGAGAGAGAGAGAGAGAGAGATAGTCAGAGAATATATTAAAAAAAAACTAGCTTGTGCGGGCAGATATAGTCATGCATTTGAACAGAAAAACAGAAACCATGACCAGTACAAACTGTCCCTGCAGAGACGCTGAACTGACGGGGCAGTGACGTTCCTGTACCTCCCTTAATTAAGTGTTTCTGGAAAAAAAAGGCAGGAGGAGAATGGACAAAGAAGGCAGAAAATAGACAAGGAGGAGGGGACAGGAAGAAAAGGAACAGAGAGACAGAAAGAGAAGAGCGAGGGAGAGAGAGAAGAGGAGGAGAATGTCTAGCAATATATTATCTGTGCGGGCGATTTACATGCATTTCGAACAGTAAACGGGAAGAACCATGCCCAGTACAAATGTCCCATGCAGGACGCTGAACGCGGGCATGACGTTCCTTGTCACCTCCTTAATAATCTGAAAAAAGCAGAAATGGACAAAGGGCAGAATGCACGGGGGGGGACGGAGAACAGACAGGCAGAACCAACGAGCGGACTGACAGGAACTTCTGCACGTGTTCTGATGCCTGTTTACATGACGTGCTCCGGCACTTCCACGGGGAGAGAACTTCTCGTCTGACACTGTCTCAGGGCACGTACTCACGCATCTTCTTCATGCATCTCTGTCTGCACCACTGCCAATACTGTACTGCACTGTGCTGTAATGTACTGTACTGTCACTGTGCTGTGCTGTACTGCACTGTGCTGTACTGTACTGTGCTGTATACTGTGCTGTACTGCACTGTGCTGTACTGTGCTGTACTGTGCTGTGCTGTGCACTGTACTGCACTGTGCTGTGCTGTATCCTGTGCTGTACTGCACTGTGCTGTGCTGCTGTACTGCACTGTGCTGTCTGTGCTGCACTGTGCTGTGCTGTACTGCACTGTACTGCGCTGTGCTGTACTGTGCTGCGCTGTGCTGTAGCTGTACTTCACTGTGCTGTGCTGTACTGTACTGTACTGTGCTGTGCTGTGCTCAAGAAAAAAGGGCAGAGCACTGATCCTGTTCATTACACAACTGCAGTCGACAGCTGAGATGTGAAGAGAGGCTGTGCACTGCTAAGAGAGGGGGGGGGGGGGGGGGGGGGGGGGGGGGAGGGAGGCAGACCTGACATTTTAACTGGAATAAATGCAGTCCTTTAAAAGCTCCACCCCCCTCCTCTCCCCTCCCCTGCCCCTGCTCTGCCTTCTCCCCGATGAAGACGAGCACTCACTCACTATAAATCACTGTCAAAGGCGGGAGTCGCGTTACTCGCTCTCTTTCTCTGCCAGATAATGACATTCTCTGGTGTCTATCAGCCCCACAGCATCTACAGCCTTTATCATTTCTTTTCCACGGTTAGGGATAAGGGGTAGGGTGGAGAGATGAGTGGGGGAGTTGGGTGGAACTGGAAAGGCAGGACGGGTGGGGATGGGGGGGGGGGGGGGGGGGGGGCATAACGGGGACCCCTATCTCAGCAGGGCAGGGGAAGCAACTGCACAGTCGTTGTCTCCTTGCCACTTTTGTTGCTCGGGTGTTTTGCCAAACAAATGCTCACATGCCCGCCCACACGCGCATGCGTCCCTCCCCTCCCTCTTCCATCATACATGCACACACACACACACACACACACACATATGCACATTTCTAGTGTCAGCGTGTTCAGTCTAACAAACCAGCAAAACCGACACAGGCACAGACACTAAATTATAAACAAGAGATAAGGCAAAACCAAACACGGGACATAGACAGTCACGTAATTGTGCACGTACAAGCATTCGCTTGTGAAGAATGCACAAGTAAAGGGAAATAGCCCCCCATTCCCTAACGCTGCCATGCCAGTTGTGTCTGCACTGGGATGCATGCACTGGTGACGGATGGCGCTAGACCCGTGATATCTGCAGGACAGTTAGCTCATATAGGCCACACCAGCTCCGCAAAGCTGTCAATGGTATAGATAAAAAGGGGTGTGTGTGTGTGTGTGTGTGTGTGTGTGTGTGGAGATAATAGTTCATATAGGCCACACCAGCCGTCAAAGGTATAGAAAAAGGGATGAGACTAAGACAAGTTCAGATGACATGGAAGAAGAGTGTTTTGCAGTCAGCTCAAGAGGCTTTACCACTTCATGATCACCATCATCTTTAGGGCTTGCATTGACACGTCGATTTCCTCGTGTTTTGGAGACTGACGGTCATAGTATTCATATTTGCGGGGCTTTGCATTCCCATTCCTTGTGGTTAGTACAGTGTTTTTTCTTTCCTGTTTTAGATAAGATTTTCAGGTTTTGGTTTAAATAAGGTTAAACATAGAACAAGTATAACATGATGAACATGATCAGTATACCATCAACAAGCAAGTAGCTCATTTTGTGCCCGAGTACAACACCACCATTCTCATTTTCAGTTTTTCCTGTCAGCGACTATGATGCAGTAAGTTCATCTACACACTGGCACAAAGCACGCGTGTTGAGCAATCATTATCTGACATGCTCTTGAAAGTGCATGTAACGCACATGTACAGGTGTGTGTATTTGCATAATGTGTACATACTTTCAGGAGTTTTATGAGACAAGGCAACTTAAAGAACAGAGTTTTGCTTTCTAGAACTTCTTTAAACGTGGAACCCCTTTCTGCCCCCCACCACTACCCCCTGCAGTCACAGAAAGCAGGGAGTAGAGACAGGGAAGAATAAACCAGCCAGAATGGGAGAGAGGTTTGTAAGTGAAGACTTGACGGTTTAACTGCAATAAATGGCGTCTGTTAAAAGCCTGGGATAAGAACGAGCACTGAGCGTACATCAGTGTGGAGGGCTGGAGTTGTGTTCCTTGACGTCTTGGGTAGAGGTAATGGCGGTGGTCTGCTGTCTTGTCACATTGACAAGATCTGTAGAATTGTGCAGGGAATGTCATGCCGACATTTTGTGTTTGTTTGTTTGTTTGTTTATTGTGTTGGTGAGGGATGGGACAGAAAAGATGACGTTTTGTGTCTTGTGTTGGTGAGGGATGGGACAGAAAAGATGACGTTTTGTGTATTGTGTTGGTGAGGGATGGGACAGAAAAGATGATGTTTTGTGTATTGTGTTGGTGAGGGATGGGACAGAAAAGATGACGTTTTGTGTATTGTGTTGGTGAGGGATGGGACAGAAAAGATGATGTTTTGTGTATTGTGTTGGTGAGGGATGGGACAGAAAAGATGACGTCCTCTGCCTGGATAAGACACTGCATCTTTCTGTCCCTTGTTATGCTGAAGATGTGTGTTGCAGTGTGTGTGTGTGGTGTGTGTGTGTGTTGTGCGCGCGCGCGCGCGCGGGTGCGTGGTGTGTGTGCGCGTGAGTGTGTGTATGTATGCGTGTGTGTGTATTGAACAGTGCAAGTTTGAAAAACAAATCCACAGTGCATCTGTAGAGCTGCTCACTATGTGAGATAAGTGGATAAAGCCAAGACAGCAGACAGCCGTGAAAGCCATTAATCCCTGACAGCCCCAGACAGGGGGCACTGATATGGAAGAATCCATCCTCTGTTGGCCCTTCAACAGCCTGTTGACTTTAAGAGGCCAGTCCAACATTGCCTGCATGAATTTGTACACCACTCTAAGTCACTGCTGATATCTCTGCGTGAAATTCGGGATGTTCTCCCCAAGGTGATGGAGGGATTGAATACGGACCCACATCCCTCCCAGACTTTTTGCTGTTTAAGCAGGTGTGCTACCTCTAGATCACCACTCCATGAAGTCCATGTGAAGCTCTGCCCGTGTTACCCACTCTTCCTCCTGCAGCATAAGGAAGCTATCTCTCAGCAGACCTCTGTAGCAAGTGATGAAGCCAGCAGCAATATGCATGGACACCATTAAGCAAAAATAACTTGAATGTTTTGATGGAGCCAACAATAAAACAAATGAATCAACAAAAAACGTGTTGCAGCTAAATGAGATCTCAAGCACCACGACCTTGACCGTGAGCAAGCATACGCATCTCGAATAGCATTCATTCCAGCATTTGAAAGGTCAAGGTCAAACCTAACATGTTCTTTAAAAAAAAAAATCTGACAGATTTGTGCTGACAGTATAGACCACAGCAACGACCAGTCTGTATGTACACTCGCCACCTACGGCCCACATAGGTCACAGTTATTGTTGTCACTGACCATGAACTTTGTACAGCCACCCACCATGAACTGCACTTTTGTAGAGGGCAAAAAAGAGTGGCCTCCACACATACACACACACACACACACACACACACACACACACACACACACACACACACACACACACACACACACACACACACAGTGACAACAATAAAAGCTGTCAGCTGAAAATAACCCCTGAGACTCCAGCAGTACGCTGCTTCCCCTTCATACATCCTCCACAAGCTTCAGTCTCTGGCCTACTTTCTCTTTCTGCGGACACTTTCAGACTTTGTTTTCGCTGCAGCCCTAAAGTGCGTGCACCCCACAACAGCAAGATGAGAGTAAAAAGCCCTAAAATACAGAGTAAAACAGCCCTAAAGTGCAGAGTAAAACAGCCCTAAAATACAGAGTAAAACAGCCCTAAAGTACAGAGTAAAACAGCCCTCAAGTGCAGAGTAAAACAGCCCTAAAATACAGAGTAAAACAGCCCTCAAGTGCAGAGTAAAACAGACCTAAAATACAGAGTAAAACAGCCCTCAAGTGCAGAGTAAAACAGACCTAAAATACAGAGTAAAACAGTCCTAAAGTGCAGAGTAAAACAGACCTAAAATACAGAGTAAAACAGCCCTAAAATACAGAGTAAAACAGCCCTAAAATACAGAGTAAAACAGTCCTAAAGTACAGAGTAAAACAGCCCTAAAGAGCAGAGTAAAGCATCCCTTAAGTGCAGAGTAAAACAGCCCTAAAATACAGAGTAAAACAGCCCTAAAATACAGAGTAAAACAGTCCTAAAGTGCAGAGTAAAACAGTCCTAAAGTGCAGAGTAAAACAGTCCTAAAGTGCAGAGTAAAACAGCCCTAAAGTGCAGAGTAAAACAGCCCTAAAGTGCAGAGTAAAACAGTCCTAAAGTGCAGAGTAAAACAGCCCTAAAGTGCAGAGTAAAACAGCCCTAAAGTGTAGAGTAAAACAGTCCTAAAGTGCAGAGTAAAACAGTCCTAAAGTGCAGAGTAAAACAGCCCTAATACAGAGTAAAACAGTCCTAAAGTGCAGAGTAAAACAGTCCTAAAATACAGAGTAAAACAGTCCTAAAGTGCAGAGTAAAACAGTCCTAAAGTGCAGAGTAAAACAGTTCTAAAGTGCAGAGTAAAACAGCCCTAAAGTGCAGAGTAAAACAGCCCTAAAATACAGAGTAAAACAGCCCTAAAGTGCAGAGTAAAACAGCCCTAAAGTGCAGAGTAAAACAGTCCTAAAGTGCAGAGTAAAACAGTCCTAAAATACAGAGTAAAACAGCCCTAAAGTGCAGAGTAAAACAGCCCTAAAATACAGAGTAAAACAGCCCTAAAGTGCAGAGTAAAAAAGCCCTAAAGTGCAGAGTAAAACAGCCCTAAAATACAGAGTAAAATAAAATAGAATAAATAGAGTAAAACAGTCAGAGCATTCATCACTTCTGTGATCCCAGTCATAGGCCTATCACCAGACATGGAAAGAGATGGAGAGAGAGAGGGAGAGAGGGAGAGAGAGAGAGAGAGGGGAGAGAGTGAGAGGGAAAGAGAGAGAGAGAGAGAGAGGAGAGAGAGAGAGAGAGAGAGAGAGAGAGAGAGAGAGAGAGAGGAGAGAGAGAGAGAGAGAGACAGAGTGAAAGAGAGAGAGGGCTTGCACTGTCAGGAAAGGCTTGACGTTTTAACTGCAATAAATGGCCTCTTTTAAAAGCCCGGGATAAGAACGAGCACTGAGCGTACATCAGTGTGGAGGGCTGGAGTTGTGTTCCTTGATGTCTTCGATAGAGGTAATGGCGGTGTCTGCTGTCTGTCAAATTGACAGCATCTCTGGCGTTTATCATTACTCCCCACCAGACCAGAGCTGAAGGGGTGGGGTGGGGGTGAGGGGGGGGGGGGGGGAGGGGGTGTCTGCCAGAAAATATGATTGTCCCTTATCTGGAGGGACATGGAATGAATCCTATTTAGATTTGATCATTGTTTTAAAGTGTTACTGCAGGAAGATTTGGGTAAAAACACATTGAATTACTATTAACGAGTTAAGCAGGAAGGTTTGGATTACATTGAATTACATTGTTTAGAGAAGATTTGGTAATATAATTAATTACATTGTTACGCAGAAGTTGGTAAATTACACTTGAATTCATTGTTACAAGCTAAATGTTGAGCCTGATTAGATTGAATTCAATTGGGTTTTGGAGGCTTTTCCCGATGAAAGTACAGCATTGGTATTCATGTTACATGAGGAAGTTGGTAAAGAAAATGTATTAAAGTATTAAACCCTAGCATCCGCAATTGCATCACCCTTGTTATATAAACTGTTTAGCAGCCATGTTCATTATGAATGAGCCATGGGCTATTTTCAGCCATTTTTTCCAGCATGTATACAGGCAAACATCATAGCCTGTCATGGCAATGTGGATCTTATATAATATCATGTCACTACCACTTAAAACCAGGCTTCCTGGTCTTTGCCGAATGTGATCTAATTAATGGATAATAATTCTTTATAATGTTAAACAAAATATATATAATAATATATATATTACACATATACATATAGCCACTAAGCCTCATCTGGCGTGTGGGGCTTGCAGAACACCCTGCTCAGCCAACCCCACTCTCAAAACTGTTCATTCTCAGCTCGAACTGTTGACTGAGAGTTAATGGATAAGCACAGGGCTTCTTTAAGCCATGCTCTAAACAAAAAAAAATAAAATAGAGCACATCGCACGCACGCACACACACCACCCCACACACACACACACACAACACACACACAACACACACACACACACACCACACAACACACAGAGATTAGTATCCTTCAGAATTGTTATGTGGAGTATGGACAACAAAAGCAGTCACACACACAATGTGAATCTGGACATTTCTTTGGTCTCAAAGGGCTTCTAGGTGTTGACAGGAGAACTCCGAATGATGAAGTATATGGAACATGAGATAGGTATCTTACCTACATTGATCCTGCTGTGAGATGTTTCTGTTGTTGGCTTAAAGATGGACTGTGAGAGGCTTCCACGAAAAGCATGGGTTACTTGATTTACACAGGACAAGGGGTGAAATCAACTGAGCTTCGAACATACGAATATGTCTGTTGGTGCTTGGGTTTGGATATGTATGGATGGATGTTTGAAGGGGAAGCAGAAGACAAAAATTGATACAGATGTTTCTCCGACATTTAATTGACCGCAGATAGCAAAAATTGGGAAAGTCGCTTTCAATTCTTCTTCTTCGAACGCTCAGACAGCAACTACTGTTGTCTGTCACATGAGCGAAAATGCGTTGCGCTGCCGTTAAGCGCCTGACAAATCAGGCCTAGTACATCCGACTTCGGCGTGGTGGCTTTCAATCAAGTGGCAGATTTGATATATACGGAGTTGACAGTTCTACTCATTTTATAAAGAAAGAAGTATCTTCCCTTTAATTCGGAAAGGCATTTTTTTTTTACACTGAAAGAACCCACAACAACTTCACAAGAATGGGGGGAAGTGGGGGTGGGGGGGAAGAGTCTTATGAAAATCCTCGCCTTTTTCGAGTATATTTCAATGTTCCACCCGTTATCAGCTGGCGAATATGACACAGCATGAAATACAGTACAGTACAATACAATGCAATGCAATACAGTGCAATACAACACAAAGCAGTGACAGGGCTGGGGGTTCACAGTGAATGAAGGGAGAGGGGGAAGGACACAAGGGCCTAGCAGGGAAGGAAGACAGAGGGCCCCAAATTCCACATAACTTCCATGTTCTAACCAACGCACTGTAAATATAATTATGCTCCGGCAATCCACGTCAGTCACAGATGAGTTTCTAAAAAATCCCCGAAACTTATTTCTCCGAAGATGATGTCTGGCGGCCTAAAAAGTAGCGAGGGAATCAATCCTCGTAAACCAGTTGTAGAAACAAACCTATAAGTGAGCTTAATATCAACATTGTCCAACACACTAAGCAGAACAAAGTAGTATATGTATAGTTTAGCATTAAAAGACGGTTATGGGAGGAGAGCAACAGTGGGGAGGTAATCCTACCTCAGTCCGCACCTGACTTACAAGGAGGCGTTGTAAGGGGGGTGGGGGTGGATGGGGGGGGTGGTGGGGAGGGGTGAGTGGGGAGGAAGGAGGAGGGGGGGGGGGGTGAAGATAGGAGGGGGGGGGGGGCATGGAGGGAAGGAGGGAGGATCTGGAACCTCCCAGACGATTCCATTTCAGGTTCCGCAGAGTCCGACTGATGGAACGCCGATTGGGGCACAGCAGGACCCCTCAGCCGTTTTGCTCCGGCCCCTTCCCCTGCCCTCCCTCTCCCTCTGTCTCTCTCTCTCCCTCCCCATCTGTCTTTCTACACGTCCTTGCAGAAAAAAACAACCTAACACCAAACCGTTTTGTGGCGTCTCGCAAAGCAAATGCGTTTCGAATGAAGTCTGTGGTCTGTTTGCAACAACACGTTTTGTAGCCACTCGCTCTATTCGGAAACGGTTCTGATCTGTCTCAATCTGCAACACATGCTGTTGCATCTCCTGATGCGCGCAACAGAACCTGTGGCATTTCCGCATGCTGGCAACACATGTTCCTACGTCTTCTACTCCAGCAACACTTGTTAACATCAAGAAACCTATGTACAAAACACAACAAATGGCATTATACAGTGCACCAAAAGATGTACATTCCTGACCGGAGAGAGAGAGAGAGAGAGAGGAGAGAGAGAGGGGAGAGAGAGAGAGAGAGAGAAGAGAGAGGAGGGAGAGAGGGAGAGATTAAAAATAAATGTTCCTGAACTGTCAGACCCATGTCAGCGTGGATTTTTTTCAGAGCACTGACAGAGGCAAGATGGCCATCTTTAAATACCATCTTCCCCGGAAGTTCTTAACTAAAGGCTATTATTGCGCATGACAGCTATAAGGTGTCGTCACTTCCTGACACAAACCAGACCATGTTCTTTGCTCTCAAAAATAGACATGGGGGGAAATCTGGGCGGCCTAAGGGTTATTTGTAAAGCTAGGATCTCTCTCTCTCTCTCTCTCTCTCTCTCTCTCTCTCTCTCTCTCTCTCTCTCTCTCTCTCTCTCTCTGTGCAAGTGGTGCAAGCAAGATAGACTCTTTAATCATCAAGATTCAGAATAGGGGGAGGGAAGGCAGATAGCACAACTGGGTTATCACCACGATTAATTTGTTGACAAGCCACTTTTCGCTTATTCATTTTTTTGTATACTCTTACCTCCCAGTCCCTCTTTAAGGTTAGGGCTGGCTGCAAGACCCACACACCATACCCAGTCTCTTGTCGTTAATAAAGCATTTTCCTTCTTCTTCTTCTTCTTCTTCTTCTTGTTCTTCTTCTTCTTCTACTACTTCTTCTTCTTCTTCTTCTTCTTCTTCTTCTTCTTCTTCTTCTTCTTCTTCTACTTCTCCTCCTCCTCCTCCTCCTCCTTCTTCTTCTTCGTGGAGCGCTCTCTCAGACAGCAACTAAAGTTGTCAATCGTATGAGCGAAAATGCGTTGCGCTGCCGTTAAGCGCCTGGCAAGTCAGGACCAGCGCATCCCCCGACTTCGGCGTGGAAGAGAATGGTTATCTCTTAAGACATTCAGGAATGAAAAGGCAGGAGAATGGACCAAAAAAGGCTGAACAGAGACAAGAAGGAGGTGACAGGAAGAAAAGGAACAAGGCAGAAACAAAGAGAGGGATAGAGAAATGGACTTCCTAGCAAGAATTTCCA
>CM054140.1:3972435-3974935 GCA_028751875.1 Rapana venosa
GATGGAGATGCAGAGAGGGAGGGGACCCCCCCCCCCCCCCCACACCCATTCAGCTAACTAAAAACGATATCACTAGCTTGAGTGAAACTTTTTATTTTTGTTGGTTTATTTATATATATATTTATTCTTTTATATCGAGGATGATGGAATAAGCATTCATGTGCTGTTTTATATCCAGTCCCCGTGTGTATGACAGAGAGAGACAGAGATAAAGACAAAGAAAAACAAGCAAGAAAAATAAAATCAAAGGAAAAAAAGGAAGACTTGAGAGAAAGGGGAAAAAAGGAGAGAATTATGTATATCTGTATGGATTAGTGTGTGTGTGAGTGTGTGAGTGTGTGTGTGTGGTGTGTGTGTGGTGTGTGTGTGTGGTGTGTGTTTTGTGTGTGTGAGTGAGTGTGTGGTGTGTGTGTGTGTGTGTGTGTGGTGTGAGTGTGTGTGTGTGTGTGTGTGTTGTGTGTGTGTGTGTGAGTGAGTGAGTGTGATGGTGTGTGTGTGTGTGGGTGTGTTGAGTGTGTGGTTGTAGTGTGTGTGTGTGTTGTGTGGTGTAGTGGAGTGAGTTGAGTGAGTGTGTGATGAGTGTGTGTGTGAGTGTGTGTGTGAGTGTGTGTGTGTGTGTGGTGTGTGTGTGTGTAGTGTGTGAGTGTGTGGTGTGTGTGTGTGTGTGTGTGGTGAGTGATGAGTGAGTGAGTGAGTGGTGTGTGTGTGTGTGTGTGAGTGTGTGTGTGTGAGGTGTGTGTGTGTGTGTGTGTGTGTGTGGTGTGAGTGAGTGAGTGAGTGGTGTGGTGTGTGTGGTTGTGTGGTGTGTGTGAGTGAGTGAGTGAGTGAGTGTGTGTGTGTGTGTGTGTGTGTGTGTGTGAGTGAGTGTGAGTGTGTGTGTGTGTGTGTGTGTGTGTGTGTGGTGTGAGTGAGTGAGTGAGTGGGGTGTTGTGAGTGTGTGTGTGTGTGTGTGTGGTGTGTGTGTGTGAGTGAGTGAGTGAGTGGTGAGTGTGTGTGTGTGTGTGTGTGTGTGTGAGTGAGTGAGTGAGTGTGTGTTTGTTGTGTTGTGAGTGAGTGAGTGTGTGTGGTGTTGGTGAGTGAGTGTGTGTGTGTGTGTGTGTGTAGTGAGTGATGTGATGTTGTGTGTGTGTGTGAGTGTGTGTGTGTGTGTGTGTGTGTGTGTGTGTGTGTGTGTGGGTGTGGTGAGTGAGTGAGTGAGTGTGTGTGTGTGTGTGTGTGTGTTGTGTGTGTGTGTGAGTGAGTGGTGAGTGAGTGGTGAGGTGTGTGTGTGTGTGTGGTGTGTGTGTGAGTGAGTGAGTGAGTGAGTGAGTGTGTGTGTGTGTGTGTGTGTGTGTGTGTGAGTGTGTGAGTGAGTGAGTGTGTATGTGTGTGTGAGTGAGTGAGTGAGTGAGGTGAGTGTGTGTGTGTGTGTGTGTGTGTGTGTGTGAGTGAGTGAGTGAGTGAGTGAGTGTGTGTGTGTGTGTGTGTGTGTGTGTGTGTGAGTGAGTGAGTGAGTGAGTGAGTGTGTGTGTGTGTGTTGTGTGTGTGTGTGTGTGAGTGGTGTGAGGGTGAGTGGTGAGTGTGTGTGTGTGTGTGTGAGTGTGTTGTGTGTGTGTGTGTGTGTGAGTGTGTGTGTGTGTGTAGTGAGTGAGTGAGTGAGTGAGTGTGTGTGTGTGTTGTGTGTGTGTGTGTGTGTGTGTGTGTGTGTGTGTGTGTGTGTGATGTGAGTGAGTGAGTGAGTGAGTGAGTGAGTGTGTGTGTGTGTGTGTGTGTGTGAGTGTGTGTTGTGTGTGTGTGTGTGGTGTGTGTGTGTGTGTGTGAGTGTGTGTGAGTGTGTGTGAGTGTGTGTGAGTGTGTGTGTGTGTGCGTTGTGAGCGAAAGAAAGAAAGGGCAAAAGAAAAAAAGGAGTAAAATCTTAGAAACAGAAAAATAATGACTGATTTCAGTTAGGCCCATAACTCATGAGTATTTTGCTGTATGTAACATATTTCTCAAAAAAATCCCAGAGAGAGAGAGAGAGAGAGAGAGAGAGGAGAGAGAGGAGAGAGAGAGAGAGAGAAGAGAGAGAGAGAAGAGAAATAGAGAGAGACAGAGAGAGAGACTGAGAGAAAGACAGGCAGACAGAGACAGACCACAGGAAGACGAGGCGTGGCTCTAACAGAACGCAGCCATGACGGGCTAGGCTAATCAAAGTCGGGTGTGTTGCCAAACCACCCAGCATACTAATCAAGCGCACCCGCAGCGAGCGCCCGGATAAACATGATCACCCCCAACACTGCCTTGGGCTGGGGTGGCGTGGAGAGCTGCACAGCTCTTCTTTCCCCACAGGGTTCACACCGCTCCCCTGACCTCGCCACACACTCCACACGCCCTAGGCGAAACGAGAAAATGGTGGAAAATTAATGAAAGTGGTCTCCATTCAAAACAGACAGGCCGTTTTTGTACACGCCGCTTTCTGTACCTTGTTTGCGCTCTCCACGCCTCGTTTGCGCATGCGCTTTTACGTCAGAGCCGTACAAAT
>CM054140.1:3979935-4017435 GCA_028751875.1 Rapana venosa
CACAAGCTGGTCTGCATAATCCAACCACCCACGCACCCCCAAGCTCTCTCCCTCTGTGCACGTGTGTAGTCCAGTCAAATTTATATTTTCAGATGTGTATACGCTGTGTGTATGTGCGCGCGTGTGTGTATGTGTGTGTATGCGACGCGCACGTGCGCGTGGACGCGTGTGTACACGAGCTCTTCTTCTAATGACAGAAATATACTAGTATCGAGGTAGGCCTCTGACGCACAGGGTTTCTTTTAGGATAGAAGCATGTCACGATATGCACTTACAGCATAATTATGATTATATGCTAAATGCAGATAAAACCGAAGCCATGCTCGTAGGGACCAAACACAAACTCTCTTTCATTACAACAGCTTCAATAGAACTCGGCAATACATCAGTCCCTCTATCCCCTTCTGTGAAGTATCTAGGTGTCGTTATCGACAACACACTCTCTATGAAAAATTCATCACCCAGACCTGTCAGTCGTGCTACTATCAATTACGGCGTATTAGTGCAATTCGAAAGTACCTGTCCACAGATGTAACATCCAAACTAGTCACTTCTCTCATTCTTTCACATCTGGACTATTGCAATTCTCTTTTGTCTGGTCTGCCAGCATCATCTATCCACTCCCTTCAACGTATACAAAACTCTGCAGCTCGACTAGTTCTCAGAAAGAAAAAAATCTGAGCACATTACCCCTCTCTTGCGATCTCTCCACTGGCTGCCTGTGCCACAGAGAGTAGATTATAAGATCAGTACTCTCTGTTACAAATGTCTCCCAAAAACTGCACCCTCTACCTATGTGAATGTCTTAACCTGTACATCCTTCACTTTCCCCTCCGCTCTACTGCAGATACCTTGTCCCTACGAATTACCTAGTTAAACCCAAATCTATCGTTGGCTGCCGTTTTTTCTCATTTGGGGTCCATCGACGGAATGAGTCCCTCTCTCTCTTCGCAAAAACCCTAGTTATGACACTTTTAATCAAGCCTAAGACATATTTATTTCAAACCTAAGACTTCCCCCCCTGTTTCATATCTAACCATGCCCTATACCCTGTAAAGTTTACGGCCTGTGCGAGTGCGTGTGTGCTTTTGAAAAACTTTGACTATCGAAATTTTATTTCATAGATTTTGTCTGCATCGCACCATGTTTTTAATATCTGTTTGATTAAACTATTGATTATTCATCATTGATTGCATGACTATAAGATTAGGTTGAATGCATGCGCTTTGATTTGTCTTTGCAAGATATAGCGCTATATTAGTTCCATTTATTATTATTATTATTATTATTATTATTATTATTATTATACACTGTGAAGAGGCAGGCAGTCAGCAGGCAGAGCAGCCCTCATTAGCCGGGCCTCTTTCCTCCACCTCCTCCTCCTGCTCTGCCAGGAGCCCACAGACACCAGTACACAGACAACAGTGCACAGACAACAGTGCACAGACAACAGACAACAATGCACAGACAACAGTGCACAGACAACAGTGCACAGACGACAACAGTGCACAGACAACAGTGCACAGACAACAGTGCACAGACAACAGTGCACAGACAACAGTGCACAGACAACAGTGCACAGACGACAACAGTGCACAGACGACAACAGTGCACAGACAACAGTGCACAGACAACAGTGCACAGACAACAGTGCACAGACAACAACAGTGCACAGACGACAACAGTGCACAGACAACAGTGCACAGACAACAGTGCACAGACAACAGTGCACAGACAACAGTGCACAGACAACAGACAACAGTGCACAGACAACAGTGCACAGACAACAGACAACAGTGCACAGACAACAGTGCACAGACAACAGTGCACAGACAACAGACACCAGTGCACAGACACCAGTGCACAGACACCAGTGCACAGACAACAGTGCACAGACAACAACAGTGCACAGACGACAACAGTGCACAGACGACAACAGTGCACAGACGACAACAGTGCACAGACAACAGTGCACAGACAACAACAGTGCACAGTCAACAGTGCACAGACAACAGTGCACAGACAACAGTGCACAGGCAACAGTACACAGGCAACAGTACACAGACAACAACAGTGCACAGACGACAACAGTGCACAGACGACAACAGTGCACAGACGACAACAGTGCACAGACACCAGTGCACAGACAACAGTGCACAGTCAACAGTGCACAGACAACAGTGCACAGACAACAGTGCACAGGGAACAGTGCACAGACAACAGTGCACAGGGAACAGTGCACAGGGAACAGTGCACAGACACCAGTGCACAGACAACAGTGCGCAGGGAACAGTGCACAGACAACAGTGCACAGACAACAGTGCACAGGGAACAGTGCACAGACACCAGTGCACAGACAACAGTGCACAGACAACAGTGCACAGACAACAGTGCACAGACAACAACAGTGCACAGGGAACAGTGCACAGGGAACAGTGCACAGGGAACAGTGCACAGACAACAGTGCACAGACAACAGTGCACAGGGAACAGTGCACGGACAACAGTGCACAGGGAACAGTGCACAGGGAACAGTGCACAGACACCAGTGCACAGACAACAGTGCACAGACAACAGTGCACAGGGAACAGTGCACAGACAACAGTGCACAGACACCAGTGCACAGACAACAGTGCACAGGGAACAGTGCACAGGGAACAGTGCACAGACAACAGTGCACAGACAACAGTGCACAGACAACAGACAACAGTGCACAGACAACAGTGCACAGACACCAGACAACAGTGCACAGACAACAGTGCACAGACACCAGTGCACAGACACCAGTGCACAGACACCAGTGCACAGACAACAGTGCACAGACACCAGTGCACAGACACCAGTGCACAGACAACAGTGCACAGACAACAGTGCACAGGCAACAGGGCACAGACAACAACAGTGCACAGACACCAGTGCACAGGCAACAGACAACAGTGCACAGACAACAGTGCACAGGCAACAGTGCTGAGAAAGGATGCACACCTCTAGAGCTCTACTTTCCCAGCAGTATAGGAGGAGTGACTGATCCAACACTTTAGGAATCCAACACTTTAGGAAGCTTGAAACAGTCCACATTGATTTTGCTCCTTTCTGCTCAGCAGCTATGAAGAAGGCGTTCTTTAAGTTTGTTTGTTTTTTTGTTTTGTATTTTAAACAGGCGCTGCACTAGGCACAGTCGATCTACTAAGTTCTTTTACAACACAAGTCATTCACATATCTTTCATAATCATTTGACGTCATTGTATTATTTATAGTTTTGTATCTGGCTTGCTGACCTGTCGATGAGGGACAAACTCTTCGGACCCTGGAGGGAGGAGGGCCTTCAGTGCACGGCAGCATTTGTCAGGGCCTCAGGAGTTGCTATCTGAGCATTCGACCATGAAGATTGTACTGTATTGTTTGTATTGTACTGTATTGTATACCAATTTGAGCCACGGCAGATTTCTCTGCGTGAAATTCGGGCTGCTGTCCTTCGGTGATACTGCGTCGCCACAAGAATAGCACCATACATTTTTTTTCTTCTGTTCCTATCTGTATGTGTATCTGTTTTCCGATCATGGCTTTTTTCTACAGGAAAATATGATAAGCACAACATTCTCTATACACGATAACATGGGATATACATCATGAGATCTACATGTCAAACGCTGGACAATCCATTAATGCAAACTGTGAGCTATGAGATGGCCTGGGAGATATGTTGACTAAAAACTGCACACAGACAAAGACAGGCTTCTAACAGCTAGTGGCGGGCACTGCCTAGACGTTGGTCCTTCTGAACTGCTGGTAGTGTCTCCATCTGGCCGCTGCCAAAAGAGTAAGGGGTTGGTTACCTGTTTTCTTCTTTGCTTTTGTTTGTTTGTTGTGGTGATGTCCCCATGCTTCCACTACTGGGTCTCTACACACAACCTGGCCACACCACACCACACCACACCCACCACACCACCATCCCCACCACCCCACCAACCCACACACCACCACACTACGCACACCACACCCACCAACTACGCCACACCACACCCCACAAAACCACACACACCACACCACTCCACACCCACCCCACCCCACCCCCACACCACACCACACCCCACCCCACACGCACGCACACACCAAAACCCCGCCACACCACCCACACCACACAACCACCCCACCCCACCATACCCACCACACACCCCACCCCACACCCCACCCCACCCACCCCCCACCCCACCCCATCACGCACGCCACAACCCCCCACGCACCGCACCAACACCACACCCCACACACCACACCACACCACACCCACCGCACGCACCCAAACCCCACCACACCCAATCCCACCCACACGCCACACACCACACAAAACCCCACGCACCACACCACAACACCACGCCACACCACCACACCACACCACACCACACCACACCACACCACACACCACACCACTCCCAGGCTCATTCTCTTGTCTCCCCAAAGCTGGCAGCCCTCAGGGCGCTGTGCTATCACAAGCCACTGACAGGCCCAGGTTCGTAAAGACCCTGCACTGCTGCTGGGTCACTTTGCTGTCGGTCAATGCATCCAGAACTGGCCAGAACCATGAAGCAAGCTAGCCACCCTCCCTAAGGACAGTACTAGCTCAAGGTTTAAACGTGGGCCCTAACCACGAAAACATGTCTTAACCACTCTGTCACATCGCAGGTCCTGCGTCACGTATGGACAGCCTTACGTCGAAGGAGAAACATCCTCCCTCCCTCCCCCTCCCCCTTCCCCCGCGGATTGTTTTGGTTGGAAACAGCAGAGGAAAACCTCACTCGCCAGGGCGAAAACTGGACACCTCGCGGTGCTCCCTGGCAGAGTTTGGGGGAACAACAAAGCGGCGGCATCCACCTGCCTGCCGGGCCCGCCTCGTGTCCAGGCTTTTTAAGAAAGCCTGCCCGCACCACAAACGCAGAGGGGGGTGGGGGGGGGGGGGGGTGGGGGGGGGGGTTTAGGGCCCCGCCCCGTTAAACTTGCGAAGTTTTCACTTTAAAAAATAACAGTATCATAAGTACTAATGAGTTAAGAGTACAGGTAAACCCAACAGCACTTAAGTCATCAGTCACAAGTACAGGTAAACCCAATAGCACTTCAGTTGAAGGAAGATTTCCCACTGACCCCCAACACTCATTGTTATTGCCAAAACAAAACTGACATAATTATCTGAACCCATTTTATTTTACTGGGACAAGGGAGCAGAAGAATGAGGAAGGTGGGGTGGGGGTGGTGGGGGGGAGATGAGAAGGAAAGAAAAGGAAGGGATGGCGGAGAAAAAAAGCGACAGTATACAAAACTGTGTGGAGTATGAGGCCTATTCTAAGTTTTTTCCATTCATTCTCCAGAGATGGTTTTCCCAGCTATAAAAGACACGACTTCCGAACACCTCCCTATAAATTCTCATTAGCAATTATACGTTAGGAATGTGTACCAAGACTGTTCTAAAATGTCGACAGAGTGTAAAAAAGAACAAACAACAAACGACAACAACAAAAACAAGCAGAATTTTCTCTAAGCGGAGAGCAACTGACGACAGAAGAAGAAAGGGGTAGGGGTACACACCAGCAAGAAATGCCCCCCCCCCCCCCCCCCACAAACCACCACCACCACCAGGGAAAAAGATGTTAGATTCTGCATCCTTCCCCCCCACCCCAAGCCAAGGGGAGTTCTACAAACAGGAGCCAGTTGTCTGGTTTTCTGATAGACAGAATCCGGACTGAAAGCGGTTTCTGAGATTCAGGTCATGTTTGCATAATGCGGAATAATGGAGTTTCTTGCAGTGAAGACGCTGCTGTGTCTTCAGAAGGCAGGGGCTGTCTCTGCCTGTTATCAGCCATCAAACGAACCCCATTCCCTCCGGTAAGAGACAGGTGCTTCCACCCCAATCACCCCACCTTACGTGTGCAGAACAGCAGACGACAGCTTTGCCGTCATTCCGCTTGCAGTCTTATCGAGTGTCAAGATAAATAGACACGTTTCCTGCACGTGCAACCCTTTCCCCCACTACCCCCTTCACTAGCCCCCAGCATAACAAAACCCGAGCCCCTGTTTTGAAGGAAGGACTGTTGAATCTGGAGCCCGCTCTGTTGGTTCAGCCATTACATTACCGTCTGGAATGAGTGATCAATTAGCCCAGCTGCAGAGGACAGCTCAGAGCTGAGTGATCAATTAGCCTAGCTGCAGAGGACAGCTCAGAACTGGGTGATCAATTAGCCTAGCTGCAGAGAACAGCTCAGAGCTGAGTGATCAATTAGCCTAGCTGCAGAGGACAGCTCAGAGCTGGGCCTGGCGCTGATGTCAATACAATGATTGCTGCTCCCTACTTTCACCTTGTGCCCAGAATCTTATATACTCCATCTCTCGCTTTTCCTCTAAATCATAACAAAAAACTCTCATCTCTCTGCCTCTTCTCTTCTCTCCTCTCCTCTCAAAATACAAATCAAACTCTCTCTCTCTCTCTCTCTCTCTCTCTCTCTCTCCTCTCTCTCTCTCTCTCTCTCTCTCTCTCTCTCTCTCTCTGTTCAAGCAAATCAAGTTTGCCACTGCATCGACTTTACCACCTAAAAATCACCCCACGCTCCCAATCAAATTTTCTAAATGAATCCACGTCAACTAAAAATACAAATAGTGCTAATTACTTGTTTTCAGAAATCCATCATCTAGGACAGACATATGTCCCACGGTTCCCCCTCCTCCTCCCAGTTCACAGGTAGGTGACCTTTGTGGTCAGTTCGGCTCCAGCGTTTTCCAGGAGCTGCACGCCTTGTTTGTAAATGACTGTTTAATGACGGTTTGCTTTTTTGGTTTGGTTTTCTGTTCAGCATGTAAGAGACAGAGATGTGAGCAGACGACATCACTGACGTGGGACTCTGGCACATCTGTATCAGGGGGTGGGAAGGGAAATAGGGGGAAGCGGAAGAAAAGGCCAAGAAAAGAGTCGTTCTCTTACAATAAGAATTCGTGCCCAATACACCACCGCAGACGAAGTCCGCGAACAATGGCATCTCGAAGTCCACTGTCTGGACAATTCAATCCCTTTTCTTCACACCCCACCTTTTCCATAAGACACCCCTGGTGGTCTGGGTGCGAGTCTTTCACATAAGTCGACAAACCAAGGTCCGTGTGGAATCTTATACATCTGGCACAGGTAAACTGAAGTGGGACATTGAGCACTTCCACCACGCAGGATTGGAACCGAACCTCCAGACCATCAGGATGAGATGGAGCCCTAACGTCCTCTACAGCTACCTACCCACTCGGCCGTGGTGTGTGTCAGAAACCTGCAGTTGTCTGTGGATGGTTTCCGAAAGTGTTGTGGAGGAAAGTGGAAAGTGAAGACAGTGGAAAGTGAAGAAAGTGGAAAGTGTTGTGGAAGAAAAAGGAATGTGCTGTGGAAGAAAAAGGAAAGTGTTGTGGAAGAAAAAGGGAAGTGTTGTGGGGGAAAGTGGAAAGTGTTGTGGAAGACAGTGGAAAGTGTTGTGGAGGAAAGTGGAAAGTGTTGTGGAGGAAAGTGGAAAGTGTTGTGAGAAGGAAAGTGTTGTGGAGGAAAGCGGAAAGTGTTGTGGAAGAAAGTGGAAAGTGTTGTGGAGGAAAGTGGAAAGTGTTGTGGAAGAAAGTGGAAAGTGTTGTGGAGGAAAGTGGAAAGTGTTGTGGAGGTAATAATTAATAATAATAATGATAATAATAATAATGTATGGAATTTATATAGCGCTGAGGTAAGTGGAAAGTGTTGTGGAAGAAAGTGGAAAGTGTTGTGGAGAAAGTGGAAAGTGCTGTGGAGGAAAGTGGAAAGTGCTGTGGAGAAAGTGGAAAGTGTTGTGGAGGAAGTGGAAAGTGTTGTGGAAGAAAGTGGAAAGTGTTGTGGAAGAAAGTGGAAAGTGTTGTGGAGGTAATAATAATAATAATAATAATAATGATAATAATAATAATGTATGGAATTTATATAGCGCTGAGGTAAGTGGAAAGTGTTGTGGAAGAAAGTGGAAAGTGTTGTGGAAGAAAGTGGAAAGTGCTGTGGAGGAAAGTGGAAAGTGCTGTGGAGGAAAGTGGAAAGTGTTGTGGAAGAAAGTGGAAAGTGTTGTGGAGGAAGTGGAAAGTGTTGTGGAAGAAAGTGGAAAGTGTTGTGGAGGAAAGTGGAAAGTGTTGTGGAAGAAAGTGGAAAGTGTTGTGGAGGAAAGTGGAAAGTGTTGTGGAAGAAAGTGGAAAGTGTTGTGGAGGAAAGTGGAAAGTGTTGTGGAGGAAAGTGGAAAGTGTTGTGGAGGAAAGCGGAAAGTGTTGTGGAAGAAAGTGGAAAGTGTTGTGGAGGAAAGTGGAAAGTGTTGTGGGAAGGAAAGTTGGGAAAGAAGTGTTGTGGAGGAAAGTGGAAAGTGTTGTGGAAGAAAGTGGAAAGTGTTGTGGAGGTAATAATAATAATAATAATAATAATAATAATGTATGGAATTTATATAGCGCTGAGGTAAGTGGAAAGTGTTGTGGAAGAAAGTGGAAAGTGTTGTGGAGGAAAGCGGAAAGTGTTGTGGAACAATACAAAGCGGAATGGGGCTGTGGCCATCTGTTGCAGATGGGGAGGAAGTGGCGGCCATCTGTTGTCTGGGAGTGCTGAGCTAGCTGACTGCTGTGCTGTGTTGCGCTGTGCTGTGTGTTGTGCTGTGTTGTGCTGTGCTGTGTTGTGATGTGCTGTGTTGTGCTGTGTTGTGCTGTGCTGTGTTGTGATGGTTGTGCTGTGTTGTGCTGTGCTGTGTTCTGCTGTGTTGTGCTGTGCTGTGTTGTGATGTGCTGTGCTGTGTTGTGATGTGCTGTGTTGTGTTCTGCTGTGTTGTGCTGTGCTGTGCTGTGTTATGCTGTGCTGTGCTGTGCTGTGCTGTGCGGTGTTGTGCTGTGCTGTGTTGTGTTGTGCAGTGTTGTGCGTGTTGTGCTGTGCTTGTGTTGTGCTGTGTTCTGCTGTGCTGTGTTGTGCCGTGCTGTGTTGTGTTCTGCTGTGCTGTGTTGTGTTGTGCTGTGTTGCGCTGTGCTGTGTTGTGTGTGTTGTGCTGTGTTGCGCTGTATTGTGCTGTGCTGTGTTGTGTTGTGTTGTGCTGTGTTGCGCTGTGCTGTGTTGTGCTGTGTTGTGCTATGTTGTGCTGTGCTGTGTTCTGCTGTGTTGTGTTGTGCTGTGTTGTGCTGTTTGGGGAGGGAGTGGCTCTTTACTTCTGCATGCTGCTTGTCTCAATCAAACTCCGTGACACACCTATATTCAAAACAGGCTATTTCAATGATGTCACTACTTTACAAAACGGATGACACACATGGAAACAACATCGTGGCTTCATCTCTCCCAACAAGTTGATCTTGGCATGGAGTGACACAGCATGGTCGGGGTTCTGCCATCCTCCATCCTGCCTCCTGTCCTCCTCACCCAGTGCGGTGTGGTCTACAGTCAGAGACACGCCTGATCCCTGTTGTCCTCAGTTCTGACTTCACACGAATCGGCCACTTCAGGGAACGCCTTTGATTGTGCAGGTGTGTGCACTTGTGCTTTTTAGTTTTGATATGTCTGTCTGTCTGCCGGCATGGCGCTTTGTTCTGTGAGGGGAGGAAACTGCTCTGGCTTATCCTGCCTGCCCCTGGGGCCACTCCTACCCCCCCCCCCCCCCCCCCAACTTCAGTTCAAGGAGGAAGCTCCGCACATTTCAGAAAGACACGTGTATGTATATGCTAGTCTGAGTGGTTCCACCTTCCTGCCCGAAGAATCCATTGTTGAAAGGTTGTTTTTTTCCATCACTTATCCTCTCTCTCTCTTTCAGATTTCTGCCGCTATTCTGTCGCCCCCTACTTGCTTAATGGATAATTACATTTCTAGTCTACGGACTTTATTCTTCAACGGCATTGACGTCACTGCCAGGTAGCCACAGCCACAGCCACAGGGAGGTAGCAGTGTGGACTTAACTGGCCACGGCCAGTCAGGAGTGAAGCCAGCACTGCGGTACGACAACAATGAAGCAACATAACAACACCTATGATAAACAGACAGGACACACAGCATTTCAAGTATATTATTACACACAGTAGTGGAAACCTTGTACAAAAAATAAAAAGCTAACCCATCCTAGGTTTCTTAAACTGTAGCTGTATCGTATCGAATCGTATCATATCGTAGTGCATTGCATTGTATTACATTGTATTGTATTGCATCATATTTTATTGCATTGCACTGCCCTGTTTTATATAACACAACACTACGTTGAATTTCCTGGGAAGGGGAGTCTCCTAAGCACACTGAACCCCCACCCCACCCCAACCCCCTCCTCGTTCCCCCCCCCCCCCTCCCCTCCCTGTGCCCGCTGGCGCAAACTGCTTGTTTTACCTGTGACTGAGCAGCACAGGTTTTCAGCACTCTTGTGTCACAGACATCTTCCCTTGCTGCCGTGGGCTCTTAACGCGTGCTAAATACCGAGCTTTGATGCGCGGCAATGACTAACTTGGAGGAAGGCGTCAACCACTCCTGAAGTGAGTGATTCAGCCCTGCTTGTCTCCCTTTGCTGAGGACTGCGCTAACAGCTGAAGAACTCTGCGCTGCAATTGTCAAAACATTTCCACTTTCCCATTGAGCGAAGCGCAAACACCCTTGTGTTGGATTTGCAAATGAAGGCGGGCTTTAACGGAGCTAGTTTTGTTTGTATTTTCTCTATGTTCTTCTTTTTCCTTTTCTTCTTCTTTTTCCTTTTCCTCCTATTTCCTTTTCCTTCTTTCCCTTCTTAGCAGCAACTGGCAGTACAGTACAGTGCAGTGCACAGCAGTGCAGGACAGAAGGGCCCTGAGACAGGTGTGGTAAAGATGATCTGGCTTGTTAGTTTCTTTTTTTGCCTTTCTTTGTCAGTTTGTTTGTCTTCCTTCCTTCCTTTTTCCTTCAGCCCTGTGGTGTGTGTGTGTGTGTGTGTGTGTGTGTGTGTGTTGTGCGTGCGGCCGTGTGGTGTAAGTCAAAGTCAAATTTTATTTCCAAATGGTACATTGAATAACCAAAGCATTTGATTTTTTCTCATGTGTTTATTTGTATTTATTTATTTATTTATTTTTTAAAATTTATTTTATTCTTTTAAATCGTGGATAATGGAATAAGCACTTATGTGCTTTTTTACATCCAGTCCCCGTGTGTATGCGGTTTTGTCAATTCTGTCATCTGTTCCCACCGGCACACAATGGCCTACTCTTACGAAAAGCGGAACACGTTTCCATGTGTGTGTGTGTGTGTGTGGCGTGCGTGCGTGTGTGTGTGCGTGTGTGTGTGCGGTGTGTGTGTGTCATGTGTGTGTGAGTGCGTGCGTGTGCTGCGTTTGTGTGTGTGTGTGTGTGTGTACGCGCGCGCGCTCAAGCCCAAACTGTCGTTACATATTCAAACGTGAGTCCAATACTATTATGCGACTTTTCCAGCTTGGCAACCTGAATGATGGCTTACATCTAGTCGCCTGAACAGGCAGTGTCTTCCTCTCTCTCTCTCTCCTCAACACACCACACAACACACACACACACACACACACACACACACACACACACACACACACACACACAGACTATACTCATTCATAAGCACGAACACGCGCGCACACGCTGAGGGACAGAGCGGCTGTGCATGGCCTGAACAGCTTATTCCTGTTCCCTGTTTTCTCTTCAGCCCGACTTTCTCTTGTTTATGGCTAAGCACACACACACACACACACACACACAACACACACACACACACACACACACACACACACACACACAACACACACACACACACACACACACACACAACACACACACCAATATCTATCTATCTATCTATCTATCTATCTACCTATCTATCTATCTATCTATCTATCTATCTATCTATCTATCTATCTATCTATCTATCTATCTATCTATCCATCTATCTATCCTCCGGATGAGATGAGACTACAAACCGAGGTCCCGTGTGCGAAAGCATGCAGAACATCTTGCGCACACGTTAAGTCCTGTTCCGCTTTTCGAAAGAGTAGGCCATTGTGTGCCGGTGGGAACAGATGACAACATTTACAAAACCGCATACACAGGGGACTAGATGTAAAAAAGCACATGAGTGCTTATTCCATTATCCTCGAAAAAAAAAGAAGTCATTCAAGCGCTTCGATTTGTTTGCTTTTTACAAGATTCAGCGCTATATAAATTCCATATATTATTATTATTATTATTATTATTATTATCTGGGCGCTTTGATTTGTTGCTTTACAAGATTCAGCGCTATATAAATTCCATACATTATTATTATTATTATATTATTATATGGAGAGAGAGGCTCTACTTTATTTTCCCCCTCCCTAGACAGTCTATTTTGCCACATATCAGTTGAACCCCCCCCCCCATCCCATCCCCCTGCCCTCCACTGTCCCCGCTCTAAGACACCAGCCATTGCTCACTGGCAGGATTGGTTGACCTGCTTTGACTGAGAGTTGATGAAAAAGGCCACCATTGTGCTTACTCTTTTCCCTCAATAAAAACTGTTCCAAAATTCTCTCTTTCTCTCTCACTCTCTCTTCCCACCCACCCCCCTCTCTCTCTCACATACTCTTTCTTTATCTCCGCTATGTTCCTGTGCACATCCTCCCCCCCCCCCCCCCCCTCCCCCCCCCCCCCCTTCACAACAGCTCACCTGTTCTGGGGTTGGCAATTAGTGCCTCGTGCAGACGTTTCCATACTAATTAATTCAATCAGCTGAAAATCTACCGAGGTGTCAGTCATATCACCTCTCTCCCGCAAAGGAACCAAAGGCGTGTGTGTGTGTGAGAGTGTGTGTGTGTGTGTGTCTCTGTGTGTGTGTGTGTGTCTCTGTGTGTGTGAGTGTGTGTGTGTGTGTCTGTGTGTGTGTGTGTCTGTGTGTATGTGTGTGTGTGTGTGTGTGTCTGTGTATGTGTGTGTGTGTGTGTGTGTGTCTGTGTGTGTCTGTGTGTGTGTGTGTGTGTGTCTGTGTGTGTGTGTCTGTGTGTGTGTGTGTGTGTCTGTGTGTGTGTGTCTGTCTGTGTGTGTGTGTCTGTGTGTTTGTGTGTGTGTGTTGGGGGTGGATGTGGAGTGGATAGAGGAGTGTGGAGGAGGAAAGGGTGGGGGGAAAAACGGGGGTCGGATTTCAGGATTGAAAATACCTTCCAGCCCCGTCACTCTGTTAGAAGCTACAGAGATGTTCACTCAATGCAGTCTATAATTATTGGGTTTATGTCGGTTGTGAGGCAGAACCCAGGTTTCTGCCCACAGTTTCTTTCTCTCTCCAGGCTGCAGTGTTGTTGGTGCACCGTTAGTTCTGTGGATTCCGTGACAGAATGTCAGGGACAAATCAAATATGTTAGTTAGCTTGATACTGCAATGCAGAGAGGGCAGCGTCAAGCTCAGGACTGAAATCGCGTTCATCCATTCCATTCATTCATTCATTCATTCATTCATTCATTCATTCATTCGCTCAATCATGGATGGTTCCCAGCCAATCACAGAGACCATAATCATCGACACCATCGATTTGTTGTTGTTGTTGTTGTGGTTGTGCGTTCCCAAGCTTTACACTCTTGGGGTCACCCAGAACGTGCACTCTGACTCACTCATCCCACCTGGGAATCACTGTGAGATAGGAAGCACACCGAATGGAAGTTTGCGTGTATGACTATTTTCAAGTACCTCGCCAAATAGGCAGCCATACTCCGACTTCAGAGGATTTTTTCTTCTTTAAAAGAAGAGTGCAGGTTGTTATGTTAAGAGCTTGTCATGGCTGAAGGCAATCTCAACACAACATTTTACAACATAACAACATTTTAGTGTAGGCCTTGGCAATTAGCTGGCATCAATAACTAACACAGCTTTTGGCCTGGGCCAAATCGATTTGTTTCAAACTGAAACTGGAATCAAAACGAAGGTGGCGTTTAAACATGAACATCCAAACAAGAACAATTCGAAATCCAAACAAGAACAATCAACTGTGAATTCCAGACAGATGCATATGCAGACCGCAAAAGAAAAAAAAAAAGGTGGCCCTGCTCTTGTGGCGACGCATTCTCCCCAGGGACAGCAGCCGTATATCACTCAGGGGAATCTGCCCTAACTCTACACAGCAACACTCAGGGGAATCTGCCCTAACTCTACAAAGCAACACTCAGGGGAATCTGCCCTAACTCTACAAAGCAACATAGTAAACACGTTCACTGATGAAACAAATGCGAGCATTGCAATAACTCCGCAAGTTCCATGGAAATTCTCCCCATCTCTCAAATCACGTCACGTGGAGACTTGCCACTGCTTTTTCCTTTCATCATTTCATTGGTAAAGAAGATAAACTAGGCATGTTAATAATTCTGTCGTTAATGCAAGGAGTGGAGGGAGCTGGCCGCAACATCTTCAGTGGTGCCCCAATGGTCTATTAGATTATGGGAAAGGTGAGAAAGTTATGGTCATCATTCAGTGGGTACTGGAAACACAGAATACCCACCCAGCATGCACCCATGGCAACACCAGTGCTTGAGTTATGCAGTTTGTCATCCTCTGAGTAAGATTCCTAGCAGAGTGGTGACGCCCATACGGACTGACCTGTCTGCCACACAGCCTCCTTGGTAGAACGACTGGACACTGATAGAGAACCTGCCCCCCTCCCCCCTCCTCCAACCACCCACATCCCACATTACTGAATTTCCTCCACCCCTGTGAGGATGCCAGGGACTTGTCAGCATAAATAGCAAGCATCCACACCGGGAAAATCTGTGCTAGGAATTCCCTCTTTTCTATCCCTCTCTTCGTTTCTGTCTTGTTCCTTTTCCTCCTGTCACTTCCTTCTTGTCTATGTTCTGCCTTCTTGGTCCATTCTCCTGACTTTTTTTTTTTCCAGAAAGACTTCAAAGTTAACCATTTTCTCCCATGCACTCAGATGCGCAGGGCCTGACTTGTCAGGCGCTTAACGGCAGTGCAACGCATTTTCGCTGAAAATGACAACAAGTGTTGCTGTCTGAGCGTTGGAGGAAGGTGAGGAAGAAGAAGAAAGCTGACTGTACCCCTTGCCTCTTGTTATCCTCCTCACACATGCCAGCCAGCGCCAGGAACACGTCACGGTTCACTGCGTTCATTCAGAAACACTTCCAGCAAGGTCACGCCAGGTCAACAAGGTCAGGCCAGGTCACACCTAACCCCCATTTTACACCCCTTGTAATGCCAGACATAACAAGGCGTCAGGGGGAGGAGGGAGAAGACTCCAGACCAGCTGACCTACGACCTTTTCACCCCTGAGAGAACATGACACCAGATCGTCAAGAGCAGATAATCTCCCCACTAGAGAAAAGGGAGGTAGTGGTGTGGACTTAACTGGCCTCTGAACAACGGGAGGTAAGAAGGCTAAAACAAAAAAAGAAGAAAATAAAGAAAGAAAGAGAGGAGAGAGAGAGAGAGAGAGAGAGAGAGAGAGAGAGAGAGAGAGAGAGAGAAGAGAAGAGACAGGAGTGTGAAAGAAAGAAAAAAAAAAGCATTCACCGTCTTTCATTGGTGTGTTGTGGTGGGACAAATGGGTAAGCATGGAAATCAAGGTCAGTCATACAGCAGGGAAAAAGAAAAGCAGAGAGAGTTGGGTAGACTGTCAGTTGTTCTTACTGGTGTAGTGTCGCGATGGGTAGTGTAGTGTAGTCGTAGTGTAGCGAGCAAAGGGTAAGTGTAGTGTAGCGTAGTGTGTAGGTAGTGTAGTAGGTAGTGTAGTGTAGGGTAGTGTAGTGTAGCAGTAGTGGTAGTGTAGTGTAGCGTAGCTAGGTAGTAGTGTAGGTGTGGTAGTAGTGTACATAGTGTAGTGTAGTGTAGCGTAGCATAGTGTAGTTAGTGCAGTAGCATAGTGTAGTGTAGTGTAGCATAGTGTAGTGCAGTGTATAGTGTAGCATAGTGTAGTGTAGCATAGTGTAGTGTAGTGTAGCATAGTGTAGTGTAGTGTAGCACAGTGTAGTGTAGTGTAGCGTAGCATAGTGTAGTGTAGTGTAGTGTAGCATGGTGTAGTGTAGCGTAGTGTAGTGTAGTGTAGTGCAATACAGCATAGTGCAATGTAGTACAGTGTAGCAGAGTGTAGTGTAGTGTAATGTTGTGGGTATGAAGCAGAGTGCAGTACAGCATAGTGTCTTACAGTGTAGCAAGCAAAGTGTAGTGTAATGTAATGTACCATAGCATAGCACAGCCTAGTGTAGTTTAGCAAAGCGAAATGTAGTTATGTAGCATAACATAGTGTAGTGTAAAGCAGTTCATATCAGCAATCATGCCATGGGCTAAACCCCCCCCAACCCAAAGCAGAAACATACTTGCATACAACCAAGGTTTTACCAGTGCACTGCTGAGAGAGCAGTTGGTGTAAGCAACTGCTGACAATAACTGTCAAAGCTTACTGGTGTAGCACCTTCACTACCCAATGATCCACACTCTACAACACTGCTGAAAAACAACCCAACACTGCTGGCAAAAAACCCAAACCCCACCCTGATATTGAAATTGCCCCTTGCATCCAGTCCTCCTTCAACATGTCAGCCCATGTCAGGAACAAGTTTCACCACGTTCATTCAGAAAACTAACAAGGTCACGCCAGGTCAACAAGGTCAGGCCAGGTCACACCTACCCCCATTTTACACCCCTTGTAATGCCAGACATAACAAGGCGACAGGGAGTGGGTGGGGAGGGAGGAGGGAGGAGGGGGAAGACTCCAGACCAGCTGACCTCCGACCTTTTCACCCCTGAGAGAACATGACACCAGATCGGCAGGAGCAGATAATCCCCAGGGTAGAAAGAGAGGAGGGGACTTAACTAGCTTCTGCACAACGGGAGAGGGGGAAAGAAGGTTTTTTGTTTTCTTTTTTTTTTCAATGAGATGGGGTGCAAAGATTTAAAGGCATAGGGGAAAGAGGGAGCCTACTAGCATATAGCATGTAAGTGCCAGAGAGAGAGAGAGAGAGAGAGAGAGAGAGAGAGAGAGAGAGAGAGAGAGAGGAGAGAGAGAGATCCAGGTTTATTAGTTACCAATTCATATTAGGGAAAGAAAAATAATCAGTAGACAAGAGAACAAAATGACAGAACATGAAATTACGTCAAAATGAAAAAGAAGAAGAAACAGAAGAAAAAGAAGGAGAAGAAGAAGAGGGAGGAGGAAGGGGAGGAGGAGAAGGAGGAGGTGGAAGAGGGGAGGAGGTGGAAGAAGAGGAGAAGGAGGAGGAGGAAGAGAAAAGAATTGCCAAGAATTGAAAATGAAATGTGAAAAGAGGAAGAATTGCGAAGAAGAAGAATTGCGAAATATTGTGAAGCAGAAGAATTGTGAAGAAGAAGGAGGAGCAGGAAGAGGAGGAGGAAGAGAAAAGAAGAAGAAGAAGAAGAAGCAGCAGCAAAGAAGATGTACAGCACTCCATGCTGTAATGAACCTAAGGGCCCATGTCACCGCAGCTGACACGCAGTCTGTGCATGCATGCCACTAATGCCAGTCAAACGGCCCTTCTGCAAACAGCCCTCCTCGCCCTCTCCCTTCCTTCCACCGTATCCACCCACCCCCTCCCACCTTATCCACTCCCCTCCTTCCCACAATATTTAACCTCTACCCACCTCCGATTTTAAAACACTGAAGTCAGATTCCCTGGGCCTGACTTGTCAGGCACTTAATGGGCAGCACAACGCATTTTTTCCTCATATAACAGACAACAATGGTTGCTATCTGAGCGTTTGACGAAGAAGAAGAAATGTATTAATGTGTTGACTGACTGGCTGGTTGGCTGACAGACTGACTCACTCTTTGACTGACTGACTGACTATATTGTTGCAGGAAATAAACGCTTCTTTCAAAATCATATTTGTGGGTACATAGACAGTGCTTGTGCTGATGCCTGGGACAAGCACATCTCCCAAACAATAAAACAATAACGAAACAAACAACCACCTCCCACCCACCCAAAACAAAACAACCCACACAAAAGTAACAGATCTAGAAAACCACAAAAGAAACACACACACACACACACGCACGCACGCACGCACACACACTGAAGGAGGGGGGGGGGGGGGGGGGGAAGCCAACCCTGACCCCAAGGCAAAGCAGGTAGGGAAAGGGGAGAGAGATACCAGCTATAATGAGAATTTCCCTCAGAAAAACAAATGGCGGTTACATGAAGCCGAATATATGTTTTCTGTTATTTGGCCAATTTTCCCCCTCCTACGTTCGCCGGAAATGTGAGATGCGCATGTGCCGAAAGTCCAAAACAATATTATGGCTATCACAGTAACAGCTTTGGACAGGGTGGGTCAGTCAGCATGCAGTCAGCCAGTCAGTCAGTCAGCCAGTCAGTTAACCAGCCAGCCAGTCAATCAGCCAGCCAGCCAGCCAGCCAGTCAATCAGCCAGCCAGCCAGTCAATCAGCCAGCCAGTTAGCCAGCCAGCCAGTCAATCAGCCAGCCAGCCAGTCAATCAGCCAGCCAGTTAGCCAGCCAGCCAGCCAGCCAGCATGCAGTCAGCCAGCCAGTCAGTCAGCCAGTCAGCCAGCCAGTCAGCATGCAGTCAGTCAGTCAGCCAGACAGTCAGGCCAGATGTCAACAGACAGAGCTGACTTACTCCTTACTGAACATTAGCAAGGCGAGTGTTTGTTTTGCTTGTTGGAGTGCTGTGTTGCTTTCTGCTGCTGTGATCTCCTTGTAGTGCCTGAAGACATACCGTAAGTGTGGAGCATTCCATAGGGCTGCCCCACATGTACCATGCCATTCTTTGGCGGATGTTTGAAGAACTGCATTGTAAAAGCGATGGGCTGCACTGGTAAGCCATTGGGCGCATGCTGGGTATCTGTCTGCGGGACGGTCTGGAGGTTAGAGTCATGCGCATTGCTGACCCGCGTTCGAGCCCCCTTCTAGGGGAGTTTTCTCCCTTGAATTAACATCATTGCCGAGATCACTCCCAAAAGTCCTTCAGATGAAACCATAAACCGAGAAACACACGCAGGACATCTTGCGCACACATTTAAACATTTCTGCTTTTCGGAAGAGTAGGCCATTGTGTGTTGGTGGGAACGGATGACAAAATTTACAAAACTGCATGCATACGGGGATTGGATGGAAAAGAACACGTGAGAGCCTATTCAATTATCATCGAAATATAAGAATAAATAAAAGAATAAAATTATGTCAAGTAGCAAGCCAGCCGTGGGCATGGAAAACGTGCTTTAAAATACAGTCTGTAGACACTGCAAAATAATTAGAAACTGCCTCTACAAAATGATCTCTTCTTTGGTGATGTGCAAAATTATCTACGATCAGCAGAAACAGGAAGAAACAGGAAGCGGATTTGTGAACAGCAAGGGCACAGTTCCTCTCTGCATGTTATCAGCAACTCTTACGCAGTACCAGCTTAGTGTGTGTGTGTGTGTGTGTGTGTGTGCAGATGGGTGAAAACGTTTTAATTGCATGTGTTGATGTGTCCTGAAATACATACTCTGTAACAACAAAAGGTGAGATAAAGAGGAGGATGAGGAGAAGAGAGAAGGAGAGATGAGGAAGAGAGAGAGAGAGAGCGAGAGAGAGAGAGAAGAGAGAGAGGAGAGAGGAGTGAGAGAGAGAGAGAGAGAGAGAGGAAATTACTACTATAATGGTAGAAATTTTATCCAAATTTCCTTTTCCATCCACATAGCTAAACTGAACAGCTGAGCATGCAGCCTGGACATTCTCCCCTGTCCATTACGCTGCACTGTGAGGTAGAAGCAGCACGTGGCAGAGAGAGAGAGACAGACAGACAGACAGACAGCCAATGAACTCTTTCACGCCTACACTCCCCAATCACGCAGCCCATTTCTCTCCCTCACTCTGCCATCTGACTGGGCGCTAACAATGCCCCAACAGCCGCTGCCAGTCGCCGCCCCGTCCCACCAGAGTTAATCAAGCTGCAGGAAGGGTAGGGGCGGTGACAACGCCGATATCCCCCCTCTCTAAATCACCCCTGCCTGGCACCAAACTATCCCCCTCAGCCGAACAGCCCGAAAATATATGAGAGAGAGAGAGAGAGAGGTGGTGGAGGAGGAGGGTGGACAGGAAATGAGAACCATCCAACACCTTTTAGCATTGGGAGCTCTGGTTGCCACCTGTACTCGTAAATAATCGTCACGTGTCGGTAATTTCCGTGATGTCTTCGTCACTTTTCGCTATTGTTTTTCTTTATTAAGGTCAGCTTTCCTCGCAGGTCTGGAATCAGTTTGTTTCTTTGAGTTGTAAAATGTGTTGTGTGAGTGTGTGTGTGTGTGTGTGTGTGTGTGTGTGTGTGTCCTATATTGAATATTGTACTTTGTCCTTTCTGAACATCACTCTCATCTTTAGGCAAGGATGTTCAATGGCCACTTGCTTGGTCACCTCTGCAACATTTATCCAACAAAACAGTATGTCACCATGACCCATGTACAGTCAGTTTTCATGCCTATGGTCAACAGGTTGCAGCAGTCTGCAACGTCTTTCAGCAATGTTGTACACACCCCTGCTCTTTCCAGTGCCAATAGAAACATGCTTTACATGCGTTGTGATTGCATCAAGGACCGACTGCTCACAAAGAGTGAGAGAGAGTGAGAGAGAGAGAGAGGGAGAGAGACAGCGAGAGAGAGAGACAGCGAGAGAGAGAGAGAGAGAGAGAGAGGGGAGAGAGAGAGAGAGAGAGAAAGAGAGAGAGAGAGAGAGAGAGAGATTTTATATTTTCTAATATTAAAACGCCAAGAAAAAAAATCAGGAGTGTTATGGGATAGATCTAAGCTTACACAATGGCAGCAGCTGAAAGCATGCAGCCACGTCCCCACGACCATAGTTCTACTACAGTACAGACAACTAACAGCGCAGGGTACAGAAGGAAGGAAGGAAGGAAGGAAGGAAGGAAGATATAACAGACACAACAGAAGTGGACAGCAGAAGGGTCTTCAGAGAAAAAGGTGCCCTTTGCTTCTCTACTCTGCGCTGCCTGGCTCCCTCAAGAAAGAGCTAGAGGAACATCCTGTGCTGATGGTATCCCAGGAGGGGGGGGGGGGGGGGGTGCAGGTAGACTCCACTTTGCGCCAGACTTTTTATATTTCCAAATGACGTAGTGGATAGACCTATCACCCCCCTCCACCCCCCCAACCTTCCCCCCCTTACCTCCCCCCCACACGCACTCACACTCTCCTACTTGTGCCATCAAGACTTGAGGTGGCAGACAGATTTTTTAACACTTATTTGTGCCATCACACTTGCGCTTAAAGTATGGCAGCAAGACAGACAGACAGACCTATCAACACTTATTTGTGCCTTTAGACTTGCATTAATTATAGTGTGATGGCAGACCGACCTAATAACTCCTATTTGTGCCATTACACTTGCACTTAAAGTGTGGTAGCAGACAGACCTATCAACACTTATTTGTGCCATCAGACTTGCACATAAAGTGAGGTGGCAGACAGATCTATTAACTCCTCGTTGTTCCATCAGTTCCCCTTTCAGAGACCAGTCATGAAACTGCCAGTCTTTGGAGGTGCTGAGGTTCTGTTGACGGTGTTGTTATGTCACCACAATGCCCAGTCTTCTGCAGGGTGGGTCATTGCATCAGACAAATCCATCACACAAGACTGTTTTTAAAAACAAACAAGAAACAACAACAACAACAAACCCCTACAACCCGACAAAGGTCCGAACTAGGGCCGGAAGCCTGTGGCCAGAGGTGGACACTGACAATGGCCAGAACCAGTTGTACAGATACCCGTCATTTCCTCTTCTTCCTTCCTTCCTTCCTTTTCTCTCAGCGAGTTCACTGACATGTAAAACAATACATCTGCACAATCACACACTACTACCTACACACACACACACACAACACACACACACACAAAACACACACACACACAACACAGACACACACAGACACACACACAACACACACACAACACACACACACACACACACACACACACACACCACACACACACACACACACACACACACACACACAAACACACACCCCCACACACACACACGTTATTGGGATATCATGATCACAAACAAAGCAACAGTGACCAACGTCAACAAGGAGAGGTTACGCTCAATTTGCAGGCGGAAACATTCATTCCCCATTGTCGGAAGCGTCTAAGGGCAAGTCACACCAGTTACAAAACGTCAACCCTACCCCAATCCACTCTTTGGTCCCCCCCCTCCACGAGCGCGCGCGTACATATACATATGATTTCCACCGGAACAAACCATTACACAGGACCCCCTCGGCCCCGTATGGTTATTTAAGCAGTCCATGGTTATTTAAGCAGTCCACGTTGCAGTAGTTCTCTGCGGCCCAGGCTCCTCGACTGATTGCCTCAATCATCACTGTTGGCGGGACAGCAGCTCTGGGTCTCAGTGATGGCAGAGCAGCAATTAGGCCTGGCCTGGCCTGGCCTGGCCTAGCCCGCCAAACCTGCCGGCCAAAAGGCGCGAACAGAGGATTGTTTTCCCGCCAGTATGCCTGTCAACGTAGCGGCACGGGAGGGAGGGAGGGAGAGAGAGAGAGAGATGGGCGACAGGGACACTGTTGACGAGGGGAAAATGTCAGGGTGCCTAGTACCAGGATAGGGGGTGGGGGGGAGGGGGGGGGGGGGGGGGGGGGGGAGGGGCGGGCGATGAGGACGAGAAATGGGGTGGGGGTTGGGAGGGGGAGGGGGGTATACAGGAGTAGAACTTGAGTGTAAAGACTTGGCTCCAAATATCAACATTAAAAAACCAAACCAAAACAAAAATGGAACAATGTACTTTATTTGTTTGACTCCAAAACCGAAAACAAAAGTAGAGGTCAGAAGCGAAAACCCAACCCTCTCTGATAAGGACACGTATCACCATGGCTAAGGGTTAGAGGGACACAGGGGGAGGGAGGCACACAGGACAGCAGTGAAGAAGATCCACAATTCACGTCCTCACTCCCTGAAAGGACAGGCACCTCTCTCTCTCTCTCTCTCTCTCTCTCTCTCTCTCTCTCTCTCTCTCTCTCTCTCTTTTTCCATTGGAGTTCTTCTTTTCCTTTTTGTTTAAAATCTACTTTCCACCATGAACAAGATTGTCTCTTTTTCTTCATGGGTTCTTATGCATGTTGAACTCAACACTTCAAACTTCCGTCTGGACAGTCAAGCAGGCACACAGCAGACCATCTACCATTCCGAATCTACTTCAATGCAAACAGATTAAACAACCAAAACTCAAGCAGGGAGGTGGAATGGCAATCAGCGGTTCTGTGACTTTTCAGAAGGCACTTTAACCCTGAAGGTTGTAGTATGTTCTTTCGAGCCAGAAGGCCCATAGAGCCAGAGCTTATCTCGGTTTCTGTAGTGTTAAGCGAACTGATGGTTTTTCACCACCCCTGTAACAGGACGCTAGTCTGTCGCCAGATACTTCCCCAGCAGAGCTGGTACCCACTTGTACACCTGGGTGGAGTGAGGAAATAGGAGTAAAGTGTCTTTCCTAAGGACACAACACCGAGCCGAGCGGGGATCGAACCCGCGACCTCTGGATCACGAGTTGACCGCCTAAACCACTCGACTACAGTGCCTCCACTTAACCCTGAAGACACCTCACTAACCTAACCATGTATAACACCACAGAAAGACAAAGACATGGAAGTTAAGAAGGCTCTATCTGTGCCAGGACAGTTTAAATTAAATTTAAAAAAACCCTTTTATATCGAGGATAATGGAATAAGCACTTATGTGCTTTTTTATATCCAGTCCCCATATGTATGCGGTTTTGTGAATTCTGTCATCTGTTCCCACCGACACACAATGGCCTACTCTTACGAAAAGCGGAACAGGATTTAACGTGTGCGCAAGATGTTCTGCGTGCGTTCGCACACGGGTCCTCGGTTTATAATCTCATCCGAAGGACTTTTTGGGGGAAAGTGGAGTCTGCACTGATGTTAACTGCAGGGGAACATATCCCCTTGAACAGCAAATTGTCCAGCTGTCTGGTGATCAGCTGGCTGGCTGTCCACTGGTCAGGGGTCACTGTCTGCTCCAGACAGCCAGCCCACAGTACAGCTGCACCCTGGCTTCACTCCCGGGCTGTAGACAGCTCCCTGGAGAGACAGCTCACCGCCTGGTGACTGACAGCCGCTGACAGTGACTGACCCCGGTGACAGTGACCATCAAGTTGTACTGCTTCACCCCCACAATCGTTTGCACTCAAAACAGCAGTTACCACGTGTGGGAATGCCGGGAGCCTGTCAGTATAAACAGCATCCCCACCTTCTGGAAAATCTGTGCTAGGAATTCCCTCTTTTCTATCTCTCTGTTTCCTTCTGCCTTGTTCATTTTCTTCCTTTATCCTCCTCCTCCTTGTCTATGTTCTGCCTTCTTGGTCCATTCTCCTGCCTTTTGTCCAGAAAGATAACGATTCTCTCCCCATCCCATGCAGAAGTGAGATGTGCCGGGCCTGACTTGTCAGGCGTTTAACGGCAGCGGAACGTACTTTCGCTGATATGACAGACAATAGTTGCTGTCTGAGCGTTCGATCACAAGAAGAAAACGGCAGCTGTTTTCTTGTGCACGTATACATGCACTCTTTTCACACAGTGGCTGCTCTACTCACAGAAAACGACCTGTTCCGCAAAGCAAATATCAAAACTGATTTATACACCCGGCACCATTACCATACACCGACACTTCGCCAGTACCAGAATGGATGGGAACCAGGGAGAAGAGGGCAAAGGGGGAGGGGAAGAGAGGGGAGGGAGGGGTGGGGGTGGGGGGAGGATGGAGCGAGGAAGGAGGGAAGGAAGGAGGAGGAGGAAGGGTTATTATTATGTTTTTTTCTGGTCAAGGTTGCTTTACGTGTGATACTTCAGAATGGAGTGAGCAGGCTGTTGGTTGGCGACATGCTATCTCTGCTGGCTGCGGAAGGGGATGGGGAGTAGGGGGGGGGGATGGAGGGGAAGGGAGGGAGTACATTGTAGGTTTCAAGCTGATCTGGGTACTTTTCTGTAAGTGAGTGTGCTGTCAGGATGATTGGTGTGAGACAAAACTGAAGGTCGCTGACCTGACACGTAAGATGAAGTGGAAAAAAAGATATGGGCAATAATGAAAAAAGGCAAGCAACCAAACGAACCAATAAGAGATATAATTATGTACCTGAAAAATGAGGTAAGTGGACGAGGAATATGCCAACTTGACACATCTGCAAGTCGTCCACAAATGTCATCTAGATAACCGGCCAGGAACATTCTACTTCTTCCTGTTCCTCCTCTACCCCCTCCTCTTGTTCTTCTTCTTGTTCTTGTTCTTGTTCTTCTTCTCCTCCTCCTCCTCTTCCTTCTTCTTCTTCTTCTTCTTCTTCTTCTTCTTTCTTCTTCTTCTTCTTCTTCTTCTTCTTCTTCTTCTTCTCTCCTCCTCCTCCTCCTCCTCTTCTTCTCCCCCCCCCCCCCCCTCTTCTTCTTCGTCATCGTGGTCGTCACCCACTCAGACGGCAACTATTGTTATCTGTCATAATTATGAGCGAAAATGCGTTCACTCAGGGCAATATATGTAGTCTGTAGAATATAATTATTTCCTACAGGGAATACTATATTCACTCCAGGTAATGGATTCATTCCAGGGAATAAAATTATTTACTTCAGGGAATAGAAGTATTCATTCTGGGAAATGTAAATTATTCCCTTCTGGCAAAATATTTCCATCTGGCAATATATTCCCTTCTGGCAATATAATTATTCATTCACTCCTGGCAATTGATAATTCACTCGGGTGGAAAATGGCTATTGAATTCTTCATTCCAATCCAGGGAATATAGTTATCGGCCCTGGGGAAAACACATAGCCACAACATAGCGCCACCTGTCCCTGTGTCCCGTCTGTCTGAATGTCTGCTTATCTAGAAGACTGTTTCCCTGTGTCCTCTCTGTCTGTCTGTATATCTGCATACCCAGGAGACTGTGCTTTCCTGAAGATTTGGGATGAAAGAACTCTTTCACTGCGTAGGTTCTTATACGAGCGCTCAAAGCATGGTAAATAAGGTCCCCTGATTTATCGATAGTCCGAAAGACTAACACCCAGGCGACTATCTCGATTTTGTGAAAATAGTACAGAAATGTCTGGTTCCGAAAGAGATTGAAACGGAGGAGGAAGAAAAAGAAGAAGAGGAGGAGAAGAAGAAGAGAAGGAGAAGGAGGAGGAAGAGAAGAAGGGGAAGAATAAGAATAAGAATAAGAAGTAGAAGTAGAAGACGAAGTAGTAGTAGTAGTAGTAGTAGTAGAATTGCCAAGAAGAAGAAGAAGAAAAGAAGAAGAAGAATTGGGAAGAAAAAGAAAAGAAGAAGCTAGAAGCTGACTGATCACAATCCGAATTGCAGGGAGGCAGGCAGGCAGGAAATGATTATCCCCCACACATGCCAGCCGCCATAGCCATCATCAACACAGCCCATCATGGCCTTATTTGCATAAATTATGCCTGCCAGCAATGACGCAAAGTTGAGTAAAGTCGTCTGCCCACACCCCACCTGTGCATAATGCAACATAATTAATTAATTATTTAATTAACGGTTTATTCTCTCACAGTTTATGACATCCGACTTTCAATCATTAATAAAATTTAAACGACCCCTTTTGAGTGGAGTCTTGGCAGCAACTTCTGGAAGGTATCAGTACACTGTCGTCTGTGTCTGTCCTTAGTTTTATCTTCTTGTTTTTTTCCATCATCTTCCTCCTTCTCCTCCTCTCCTTCTTCTTTGCAACTGTTCTTCGTATTGTTGTTTGTTCTTCTGCTTTTCTCTTTCCTTTATTAGTTTATTATCTACAGAATGCAAGATTATTTAAACAAACACACACTTTAAAAAACCCACACAAAAAAACCTCACCCACTTTAGGGCCTACCGTCAGTACCACTTCCACAAACAGTATCAAATAAGTGTCAGTATTCCTTCATACAAAGTGCCCCCCATAAAAACAAAACCAAACCCCAACCAAACAAAAAACGACAACAAAAAACAGCATAACACAAAAACAACAAGAAAAAACCATTAAAAAAACACCAACACACAACAACACGCCAACAAACAAACACCCCCCCCCCTCACCACCACCAACAAAGAAAGAAAAGAAAAAAAAAAGAAAGAAAAAGAAAGTATAGTGCCTTGCTTCTTTATCAAATGGTATTACACAAATTCAGTTCTCTTTCCCTCCCCCCCAAAAACAACCCAACAACAACAACCCAAAACAAAACCAAAAACAACAACACAAACCAAAGCCCAGCCAACAACGACGTCAAAAAAATCAGTACTTCTTCCGCGCCAGTAGGCATCAAAATTCATACATTTTCTTTAGAAGGGAATGGTTACTCTCAGAAGTTCATGACTGCAAGAATTTAGAATCGTTGTCCATTCCACCTTCATGGATCAAGAAACGAACTGCCCTGTGTCCTGCAGTGCACAGGGGCACTGAATGTACGATCCTACATGTACCACACGGCTTCATAGCGCAAATAAATGTCTGTTGTTTTTCAGAGAATAATCAAATCAGCCGAAGTCTGAATTCTTGTCGCCCCTTGAATTCTTTCCTTCAGCGTTGTTTCGGCCTGTGCCGCTGTCCTTGCCAACTTCTTCCTCCCCATTTTTTCTTTCCTCCTCCTTTCATATCTTTCTTTTTCTTCGTCCCCCTTTTCTTGTATTTTCCCTTCCCTCTCTCTCTCTCTCTCTCTCTCTCTCTCTGTGATTTCTTGCTCTCTCTGTCCTGCTGTTCTGCCAGAAATGCTGTATTTTTCTTTCACCAAACGCACACAAATATTGACGGCTGTAAAACCAAGATGGCGGACTGGCAAGCTGACAAAGAGAGTGAGGTCCCCTGCTGCTCGTTTCTTTGGCCTATCAGTAGCACATGGAAACCAAGCCCCAGCAGAGGAGATTAGGATGGGGAGCGGGAGGCGGGGGAGGGTGTGGCGAAGGGGGAGGAGGGAGGAGGAGGAGGAGGAGGAGGAGAAAAACGTACCGCAGGTGAGCAGCTTTCTACATGTCTGAAAGTTGAGGGATGGATATCTAGGAGTATTATTATATACAGAAATGTGGAAGCCTAAGGAAAAAAGGAGACACTGAATTGCCTGTGCGTGTTTGGCTGCTTGCTTCAATACCATCATTATAATCTCACCTCAAAACCTAAAATCATTCCCAACTTACAATGAAAACTGAAAGAAGTCAATTAAAACAGAGCAAAAATCCAAACTTCAAATATAAACGAGCCACCCCCCCCCCTCTCTCTCTCCCCCCCCCCCCTCCTCCGCCCACCTCCGAAAAAATGAGGCAGGGGAATATATTCGAAACTGAGGTTGTCAAAATAACACGTGGTAATATCATCCCTGGAATGCCAAACCCCAAAAAATGACAGGATATTTTGCAAACAATTTCAACCTGTTTGACATTCACTTTAATTCCCACTCTCTCTCCAAAACCAATTTCACATTTTTTTCCCACCCCGTCACTGGAATAAAAACGAAAGTTCATTCTCCAAACTTCGGGTTCACGCCCAGGAGCACGAGTGCTGTGATTTGTAAACTCAATTTGGCCGTCTGCCTTTTTCGGAATAAACTCCACCATTTTCCAATTTCCTCATCCGGGTTTCCTTTGACGTCACATCTAAATTACCACGTTGTCCAATCACCGCATCAAGAAGACAATGGACAGCAGCTTAACATAAAAATCCTGTGTGTGTGCTGTGATTAAAAGAGCCCTTAGGGTCAGAGCAAACGAGATATTCTACAATACATGACCCCCAAAATTTAATCACAAGTGCTCTCTTCAAAAACGCCCCGCCAATTTGCAATGAATTTGATTTACCGGTATGTTTCGTAAATCAGAGAAAAGAAAAACACGAAAAAAATGAACGAGGAGGGGGGAGTAGCAGGAGGAGACGCAGGAGCAGGAGGAGTCAGATGAAGGAGATGAAGAAAGCGAAGGAGAAGAAAAGCCCACAAACTAAAACAATTCTCTTACAAATCGATTACACGAAAACAAAACATAAATCTTCTAATTAGTTTTCATTCCAATTATCTTCTATCCCCCTACGCCCCTTTTGTGACCCAATAGAATTTCACTTCACACACTTCACACAAAAACAGACTTCATGAAAATGATACAGACCAAAGTTATTTCCCCTGCTTGTTCTCTTCTTTGGTAAAAACAAAAAAGGTCACGTTAAGTTGAACAGACCGTTTCATTATGTAAAGCATATAACTCTATGATAAACAGTTACTTTTGTCGGTTTTTCTAAATCAAACAAAACGAAAAACAACAGGTAAAAAAGGAGAGAAAAAGGGAGGAAAAAAGACAAGCCGTTCACAATCATGAACTTCAAGCTGCAGAACAGAACTTGATGTGAACAAGCTCAGCCCATCACGCAGACCCTGACTGCCAGTCTCTCGCTCCTCTGCTAGAGCTCCCAGGTTCACCAGTGGTGGGTATTTAGGGAAAGCGACCGGTTTTGCCTATCATCAGGGCAGCCGCATTCCGTCTTGGGGAATGTATTGCATAGCATAAAGGAAAACAAACAAATCAAAGAATTCTAGACAGAAGAATGCATATGCAGTTTCTGGCCTAAAGCGTCTTCATATCAACAGACATAAGAACGAAACCCTGACGAAAATAGCAACACATGTTTACACAGTATTTCGAGCTAAACTGTAATTTTACTTCCATACCGATCTCTCTCTCTCTCTCCCCCCCCCCCCCCCCCACACACACACACAGCCTCATGAAGAAAAAGAGAACAAACCAACAAACCAACCAACCAACCAACCAACTAACCAACACACACACACACACACACACACACACACACGCTTAATGAAATAAAGCAAATGCTTATTCAATGTAACATTTGGAAATAAAAATTTGACTTGATTTGACTTGACTTCACACACACATACACACACACACACACGCACGTACGCACGCACGCACGCACGAACGCGCGCACGCACACAAACACACACACACACACCAATCTATGCCCAACCCCCCCTGTAAATGCATGTACGTGTCTGCGTGTTTTGAAGAAAAGAGGCAGCTTATTTCTTATCCATGAGTTACAGAAACAAAAACAGGCCACACAAAACTTTACAGCCCCCCGTTCTGTAGACATATCTAAGATATTTCAAAAATAATATACCGTGCAAAAATAAACATTGTACACTTCCTTAGTGTGAGCAAGAGAGAAGAGAGAGAGAGAGAGAGAGAGAGAGAGAGAGAGAGAGAGAGAGAGAGAGAGGGGAGGGGAAAGAAAGAAGGGGGGAGAGAAAGAGAGAGATATCTTCAGAGAGAAGAAGAAGAAGGAGAGGGAGAGAGAGAGAAGAAGAAGAAGGAGAAGAAGAAGGAGGAGGAGGAGAAGAGAGAGAGCGAGAGAGAGAGAGAGAGAGAGAGAGAGAGAGAGAGAGAGAGACAGAGAGAGAGGCAGAGCGCGAGAGCGAGAGAGAGTCAGAGCTCTAACGGAGCATGAAAGCTGATAACTAGAAAGGACAAAGTATTAGCTCAGAAGGAAAGAGAAGAAGAAACAAAAAACTCACCCCAAAAAAGCAACAAAAAAAAAGAAAGGAGGGGGAAGAGAGGGAGAGAAAGTAAAAAGAAGGCAACAGGGAGGAAGACTGGGAATACAGAAACAGTAAGACAGACGTCTACTACAGAAAGGAGGAGGAGGAGGAAGGGAGGGGAGTGGGGCAAGAGGGTAGGGTGGGTGTGGGTGTGGGTTAGGGTGGGGGGGGTGGGGGGGGAGGGATGATTTAACCCTGGGGACGGTGGAGTTGCTGCTCCACGGAGCACAGCAGGGAGATCCTCTCTTACATGCTCTCTACAACAAGGGCAAGAAGCTGAATACACCCCCCCTCCCCTCCCCTCCCTGCAATACCCAAAAAAAAAAAAAAAAAGAGTACAAGAAAAAAGAGAAACACTGCACGCACGCAGATATACATACATACTGACAGCGAGGCAGTCTGACACACACACACACATTACACACAGACACAGAGAAAGACAGACAGACAGTCCGACCGACCGACAGACAGATATACGCACGCACGCGCAAATGCACAGAGACACGCGCAATCATACATTACCCCTCCCAGCACAGCTCCCTCCCTCCTTTCCCAAAGCAAACCAAAGAAAACAAGAAACCCCCCAAACCTAACCACACAGTGTTAAGCCAACCAAACAAAACTAAGAAAAAGGGAAAGAAAGAAAGAAAAAAAAAATGAAGGAAAAAGACAGACAGAAGGAAAAGAGGACGAAAGAAAGGAAGACAGACAGAAAGAAAGAACGAAAGAAAGAACGAGAGAAACGCGATAACAACAGAAAGAAAGACAGACAGACAGAAAAAAGAAAGACAGAAAGACACACACACACACAGAAGCAATGAAAAAAAAGAAATTTAAAAAGAAAAGAAAGAATGAAAGAAAGGCAATAGCAACAGAAAGCAAGACAGACAGGCAGAAGAATGGAAGACAGACACACACAAAGAAAAGAAGAAAAAAAAGACAGAGGGAAAGAAAAACCCCCAAAGAAACGTGATAACAGCACACAGAAAGACAGACAGGCAGAAAAAAAGGAAGGCAGACAGACACACTCGAAAAAAAAAGACAGAAAGCAAAACAGCCCCCCTCCCCCCCCACCCAAAAAAAAAAATCCAACAAAAATATTAAAAAGAAAAAAGAAAAGAAAAAAAGAAAAGAAAAAAACAAAAAGACAGACAAGACATACAACAAAATAAAAAAGGGAAAGGAAGAAAGCAAAAAAAAAAAAAAGAAAAGATTCTTTGAAAACAAAACCAATCCACTCCACTCAGCGTCCTTCCTCTCTTTCTTCACCCCTCACTCTTCTCTTCTCTTCCTTATGCTCTCTCTCTCTCTCTCTCTCTCTCTCTCTCTCTCTCTCTCTCTCTCTCTCTCTCTCTCTCTCTCTCTCTCAGAATTGTAGTTTTTTTCCTTTCCTCTGGAGCCTTTGTCTACTCCAAAAGACTTTATCGTCTGCAACTGTTTATGCTGTTCAACGTAAGAATCAAATAAAAGCTATTTGATTATATATATTTTTATAGTTTAAAATGTGTTTTCTTTTTAAATTCTGATTTTTTTTCTGTCCCTAAAATCAGTTAATGTAAAACGTAAACATTCATATACATAGATTTAATACTATAAAAATTCCATATATCATTATCTACAAGATTCAGCACTATAACAATTACATATATCCTTACTGCTGCTGCTGCTGCTGCTGTTACTACTATATTATTATCATTATTGATTTCTTTAAAAGATTTATTATTATTATTAGTTATCCTTTAATAAAACATATTTCTTAGAACAAAAAATTCAATTCCTTTTTTGCCAAAAGAGTAACAGGTTTATTCCTGATTCATCAGCTTCCTGCATCTGACAACAGTAAATGATTGTAATGGCAAAGGTAGAGTTAAAGGTCTGCCCCCAAAGGAAAACGAAATCAATTAGAAAGGCAAGATAAAGGAGCTCAAACAAAGTAGAGGGAAATTCTACTCTTTAACCCACTTCAGTCTAGTTACAATATTGTAAAATACAACATAAAGCAGAATTTTCCTGTCGGTTTCAGTAGGATTGAAACCAACCACCATTTTTGCTTCTGTTTTGCTGCTGTTGCTGCTGTTGTTGTAATTGTTAAAATGGTGGCAACTTTAGGAACTGGACATGTTGTTTAAATAAAATAAAATGACACAACCATTTTATTCTCCACTTTTCTGTAGATAACTGATACAGAAACTGACAGTTTGATTAAAGTCTTCTTGGTTTGATAGTAATGCAGAGGGATACTGGAAATGAAAAGACAATACAAAAGTGTAGGGAAGGTAGACAACGATGCAAAGACAAAACTAAGGAAAGCAAGAAGAAAAAAGAGGAAAAAAGTAGTGCAAAGGTACACATTACCAAGCTGCAATTATCCTTCAGGGAAAAAGGGCAGTAATTTGAAAGTCCCTAAATAGGATAACTCTGCTGGGACTATAATACAATCTACAATAACATCGCACCCCCCCCCCCCCCCCCCCCCCCTTTCCCATTTTGTCCAAGAAAACGTTTGGACCTTTTATGTAGAGAACACTTAGGGTTGCTAAAGTGGACTTTGCCATTGTACAATTATAGATCACAAATCTTCAGCCCTCTCAGAAAAAAGAACACCTATCAGGTATTCTTTATGAAGAGACCAGTCAGGGTTGCTATAGTAGACTTTGCCATTGCACAACTATCACAAGTCCCTCGCCCTCTCAGACAGAAGGACAGAAAGACCGAGCTCCTGTGAGGACAGACAGAAAGACAGAGCCCCTGTGAGGTCAGACACAGACAGAAAGACAGAGCCCCTGTGAGGTCAGACACAGACAGAAAGACAGAGCCCCTGTGAGGTCAGACACAGACAGAAAGACAGAGCTCCTGTGAGGTCAGACACAGACAGAAAGACAGAGCCCCTGTGAGGTCAGACACAGACAGAAAGACAGAGCCCCTGTGAGGTCAGACACAGACAGAAAGACAGAACGCCAGTGAGGTCAGACACAGACAGAAAGACAGAGCCCCAGTGAGGTCAGACACAGACAGAAAGACAGAGCCCCTGTGAGGTCAGACACAGACAGAAAGACAGAGCCCCTGTGAGGTCAGACACAGACAGAAAGACAGAGCCCCAGTGAGGTACTGACCTGGACCCCCAGGTGGTGTGGCGGATGGAAATCCTGCCCCCCTCATCCCCGTCTTGAAGCGGAGTCTGGTTTTTGAACCACGTGTACGCCGGGATGGGGCTTCCGGTAATCTCGCAGCGCAGGCGCACTTGCTGTGTCCGGTACTTGCTGACATTGCGCATGGCAAAGTCCAGCTGCACGTAGCCTTGACCTGAATAGGACAAAGGTCATAACATTGAAGGTTAAGGTCATTACATTTTTTGGGGTGAGAAATAGTACATTTTGAACACAGTGAGAGAAGGCAAGTAGTTAAAACAATTTGAGACAAATTAAAACCCAATACATGCACTCTCCCTCACTTGCATGCACAGGTACAGAGAGAGAGAGGCGGGGGGGGGGGGGGGGGGGGGGGGGGGGGGGGGGGGGGGGACCTGTGTCGATCTTCATCCCTCACTGCCAATCCCTTATCAGCATCAGTCCGCCAGCACTATAAATAACCCCTCTTTTCCCACAAAGCACAACCTACGACTCTTCCTGACCAAAGGGAGACAATCAACACATAGTTCCTAATCTGGACGTCAGGGGACACTACCGACAGATGTCCACTTGTTACCATGGTAGCACTAGTCGATAACCGGTTTCTATGGCAACCAATGGAACACCCGCCAGCCAAATGAAGGAGCTGCTTTTGTTTGATGGCTCATTCCTGAAGAAACAGTCAGAAACCACATTGTGTTAATGGCCCCCAAAGACAGTTGAGCAACGTTTAAAGTATTGTTGTGTGGCATACGCTGTATGCACACTATACCACACATTTGCCAAGAAATCCACGTAGGGAATGCATGCCTGCCTGCATAACTATATAAATGAACCACCTCCACAAAAAGATAGAAAGAAAGAAAGAAAGAAAACAGGACAAGCAATTCTACACACACTCACATACACACAACTTTAATCAAACCATGTCGCAATGCACGATATAAGCATACAGTCATTAGACAAGACAACATGGATCCTTTATACAGGAAGGCTAACCTCTCAACTTTCATTCAGAAATTGTGGCAGATGCTCAACCTGCGTGCAATTTAGAAATTTCATGGGAAAAAGCAAATAAATCCCCAACAATCAATTACTCTCTCTCTCTCTGTCTCCCTCAAGGAGAACCTCTTTGTTCCGAAACCCCCAACCACACACAACCCCCAACATAAACTCCCCAGTGACGACATTTCAAGGCAACATTTCACACACAAACACACGCATACACAAGGGGGTCCTCTCAGAAGTTCAACTCGGTCTACAGTGGAATTCAACACAGCTTCTTCTAAAACAGGCCCAGCCTGGAGAAAAGCACTACCTACCTACCTACCTACCACCCCACCACATCAAGAAGAAACAGATTGCGCAGATCACAGAGCAATGCAAAGAGAGAGAGAGAGAGAGAGAGAGAGAGAGAGAGAGAGAGAGAAAACAGATTTTCCTTTTGAAAAGACGAAACCCGACCCGAACAATCTGGCAACCCAGCAGGTGACAGTAGCGCCCGGGGGTATAGCTATTCGCCACGTGATGTGCTTTTCATGGCTGTGTGTTCTTTGAGGTGTGGTGTGCAGTGTGTGAAGGATTCAGCCCTCAAGCCCTAGTCACATGCACGGCACTGACTAGTCACTAGCCAGGTCGTCGCTGCAGCCTGGACAGCCATGAACCCTGAGGAAAGGCGGCCCCAAAACCATGTCACTGGACTTCCTGCCTGCCTGCCTGCCTGCCCGTCCTCTCTCTCTCTCTCTCTCTCGGTGGCTTCCCTTGCTTGGCTGCCAGCAAGACGCTTTCTCTCCAGCTCCTGTAAGTTTTTCCTTTTCTTCAACAATTCCTGTTCAAAATGCCAGTTGTGGGCCTCCCTGTAACCTTGGAGGGCATGTTGAACGCAGTGTTGCATGAACAGACGGTGTCTTCATTCAAAGTGGATGGGCGAGAACATCAAACTGTTGTTTTGATTCGATTGACAAGTAACGCCGCCAGCCATTCCCCTGTTACTCCAGTTCAACAGGCAATGTATCGCAAGAAGTGTCCGTCTCAGGTGAATAGAGACAAAATAAGAGCAGAAAGGTATAGAAATAACAACCAGAAGAAAGTGAATGAACAAGTTTCATCCCCCTCGGGTTTGTTTCTACCCACCCCGCCTAGTTTGTGCTATACTACAGGCCATTCTGACAACAACACTGCTAGGGAGTTGTTTGTGTATGAGACCCACTGCCCTCCCTCTTCAAGCCACTGTCAAAAGGAACAAAGTATTGACATGATAATGGATGACACTGACAGACAGACAGTGACAATTTCATTTGACAAAAATGTAAGAAATGAATCATGTGGTGAAATTGTGAATGTAGCAAAAGAGTGTGGTTGTAGTTACATAAATGGAATCAAAGATTGTGTCCATGATAACAGGAATGAAGAGGGAGATTATGAAATGGGGAAGGAGGGTGTGGAAAATCACGAAAAGCATGTGAAGAAAGGTAGGGATGTGATGCAAGCAGAAAATGACAGAGAAGTGCGTGCAGAGAGGGAGAGTGAGGGAGAGGGTGTAGAAGGTGAGAGTGGGGAAGGGTGTGGGGAGAATGAGAGTGAGGAACAGTGTGCAGAGAATGTAACAGGAGCAGAGTGTGGGGGTTTTTTGGAAGATGGGGATGAAAGCTGCGAAAGGGAAGAGACTGTTACACTGGCAGATGTAATGGAAAGGTTGCAGCAAATGACGGAGAAAGCTGAAGATGTCCACTTCATGCTACGTGACATGAGACAGTGCACTGCTAGGACCACTGCTGTGTTGAAGGGAAATGTTTACAAAGATGTTTCTTGATTAATGTGTTGTACACTTCCGGACTGACTTAACAGCATGAAGAAACTGTGGTCCGATGAATGACATTATATGTATATAGAACAATGATATGGAATCCATGTCATGAAGACTGTTTGGGCTGTCATTAATTAATTATGCTTTTCGTTGATTCTGTGTTTTGTGCCCAATCCCCATCCCACTGTCCCCTTGTGAATGGGCGATGATGCTTATCACAATAAACTGTTGTCATTGTCATTGTCATTGTCTCTCTCTCTCTCTCTCTCTCTCTCTCTCTCTCTCTCTCTCTCTCTCTCTCTCTCTCTCTCTCCTGCCTCCTTTCCTTTTCTACCTGATGGAAATTAAAAAAAACACCATGATTTGTTCTTTGTTCTTCGTCTAGTGCTCCGAGGTTCACCAATGGTGAGAGTTTGGCGTATGCGATCTTTTTTTTGGGCCCACCATGAAGGTAGCCGCATTTTCGTTTCCGTAACCCAACAAACGCTGACATGAAATACGGGATCTTTAACGTGCATATTTGATCTTCTCCATGTGTATATACGCGATATACCATTGTGTGTGTAAGTGTGTGTGTGTGTGTGTGTGTGTGTGTGTGTGTGTGTGTGTGTGTGTGTGTGTGTGTGTGTGTGTAATCCAGTTTTTTGTTTTGATTTGTTGTTATTTTAATCTTTGTTCTGTTTTACTGTATGTTCACCTTTCCTCCATCCTGTTTCTTTGTTATTGCTATTGTTGTAGTAGTCGTTGCCATTTTGGTGTTGTTGCTGCTGCTGTTGGTGATGGCGACAAAAGGACACTTGGTTCTGCATATGGAAGGAGGGGAATTCTCAGTCTGATGACCTTGGCAAATAACAATGGACGATTTTCTCAACCTTTCCTTATCAATTTAACTGGTGATGAAATCACGCACTGTTTAAGAATTCTGCCATAAAAATCAACGTTCAACATTCATCATCTCCCACCTTTCTTTATTTCTTTTTATAAACTATACACAGCCTTTCTTGC
>CM054140.1:4022435-4052435 GCA_028751875.1 Rapana venosa
TTGTTACAAATGAACTTGGTTTCCTTGTTACAAATGAACTTTGTTTCCTTGTTAGAAATTAACTTGGTTTCCTTGTTACAAATGAACTTTGTTTCCTTGTTACAAATGAACTTGGTTTTCTTGTTGCGTGCTCTTTTTCCTTAATTCACTAGAACGCTAAACAATTCGGCAACCTCTTTTTATGTATGGGAAAATGACCTTTTTGTAAATAAATCATTCCGAGTTCTCTCTCTCTCTCTCTCAGGGACAATAAATAAAGGAATAAATAGACAGAGAGAGAGAGAAGAGGAAGCAGGCAGGCAGGCAGGCAGGCAGGCAGGCAGGCAGACGCTCCCAACGAGCACAATAAATAAGTGCCAAAAGACTGTACCTCCCAGCACTGCATAGAATGCCTCCGCCTGTCCTATAAATCACACAGTCACTCTCCCCCTCTCCCCCTTTACTCCCCTCCATTCCTCTCCCCCAACTCCCCTCCCTTTCTTTCTTGCCAATCCTTTCTTTTCCTCCTTCTTCCTCTCTCTCGTTCACTCATCTTCCCCCCCCCCCCCATCCTTCCCTGCCGTGTGTTGGTTGATGCCGTGGTTGTTGACTTCAGTTTAGCTAGCTCTTCCTTGAGGAAGTTTCCAGGTGCAAAACAGTCCATAACTATACCTCACACCACTTCTCGACTTCTCCCCGTAACTCCCTGAGGAGTCAGTCAAGATTCTTCATATCATCTTCGCCTATCTCCTAGTTTACTAAACCGTTGGGGGGTACCACTGAAGATGTTGCAAACCAGCTTCCTCCACTCCTCGCCCTTCAAGATAGAAGACAACTTTAATAATGTCGTGAAAAGAAAGGATGCCACTAAATTCATGTCGTTGAAGGCATCACTCTGAAATACTCAGGTCTTGTGTCTGGGCCAAAATGATCCTGTCAAGTCGCGGAGCCCATGCTTCTCCGTGCCGTAGACTGCATGCTGGGTACGCTTGTGTCATCCACACCATCGGGCCTGAGCTGGCCTTCTCCTTTAGGAAAGGTGGATGATTGTGTGTTTGACGTGTGGGTAAACAAGTTCTGCCTGCACTTGGAACCAGAACCTCGGTTTGTGGTGTCCTCTTAAACCTTGCAGGTGATGGAGTCACAAGGACTGTTTCCTTGCTGGAGCGGTGTCTGGAGGTACGAGAGAAGTTCTGGGTTCAATCCCCACCTGAATCCAGACTTTCTCCCTCCCCATCTTCTAGTCCCTGAGTGGTGGGAGGAGGTCTGGGTACTAGCACTGGTTCCTTGCAGATTGAGGTGTCTGTCTTGATGCGGTCAAAGCGTTCAACACTGTCCAGAAAAAAGTCTGAAGAAAGACAGAAGACACTAATGGTCGCGGAAAATTATTGTCATCCTCGTCGTCATCATTATTATCATCATCATCATTATCGTCGTTTATATTATTATTATTATTATTATTATTATTATTCTCGTCGTCGTCATCGTCATCATCACAATCACCACCACAATCATCCATCATCATTGTTTTTAAAAAGAATTTCAAAGTTACAAGTACTATGTCCCCATGGAGGCAGGCCAACGCAATACGCGTGTCATGTTCATTCTCTCTCCCTCTCTCTCACAGACATTTGCCATGTTCCCTGCATCCTCCTTGTCCATGCCCTAAGCACTGTCCCTGTCTGTATGTGCTATGTTCTGTGGACATGCCAAGTCTGATTACTGGCAGCACGTAGAGCTGGAGTCATGCACAATGGGATCCATTCATGTACTGTCGATTAAAATTACTCTGTCAGTCGCTTTGTCAGTCTGTCCGTCTCTCTGTCTCTGTTTCGGTCTGTCTTTCCTCCTCATCAATTGCCCCCCCCCCCCCCCCCCCCCCCCACCCCCCCTCGCGCGCGAATCAAACTGAAACCTGATCTTAATAGCGCGCGATGAAATCTGAACGCACGCAACTAGCAAGGCAGCCAGGCAGACGACAATTTCGCACCGTCTCCTGCAAGGCAGACGACAGACTGATTACAGAGATGGTATCCGTGACAAATCGGGTAGGAACCACCCCGTTTTCCTCTTCCTTTCTTTCGTTCTTTCTTCTCCTTTCCTTCTCCTCCTCCGCCTGCTTTTATTTTTTAATCGTTTTTTTTTTCTTTTCTGCAGGGGGGGTATCAACTGCGCATGCTCCTCCGTCATGATTTTGAAAGTGACTTTTCACCGGTGTCGCCCCGTCTTCTCTTTGTTCTTCTTTTCTTTGTTGTAGTTTTCTTTCCTTTTTCTTTTATGGGGTGGGGTGGGGTAGGGGTTGGGGAGGGGGGGGGGGGGGGGGGCGTTATTGAGAATGATAAAGTTCTCCCGCTTTGTTGTGACGTTTAATGCACTTGGGAGGAGAAGAAGAAAAAGAAGTAAAAGAAGAAGAAGAAGAGAGGGAGTGAGAGAGAGAGAGAGGGTGGTGGGTGGTGGAGAGAGAGACAGAGCGAAAAACAGAGACCCACAAACAGAGAGAGAGAGAGAGAGAGAGAGAGAGAGAGAGAGAGAGAGAGAGAGAGAGGCAGACAGACAGACAGACAGAGACATGGAGACAAAGAGAGCCAGAGACAGAGGGAGAGATTAAGTCAAAGAGACAGACAGAAATAAAGACAAGCAGACAGATGGACAGACCACAGAGCAATGAAGGGAGAGAACCATGATTCGGAAAACAAACTGCCCATCTCCCTACATTTTCATTATGAATGCAATGGTTGATTCAATATGACAGCTCCAACACAGATAACTCACCATAACACAATCAGGATACAACACAACACAGCACACCGATAATTCACCATAACACAATCTGCATAAAACACAACGTCCTTTCCCATCCAATGGCCATGACTTACCCTCCTCTGCACAATATCAATATCAACATTGTCTTCTTCTTCTTGTGTCTAAGTGTGTGTGTGTGTGTGTGTGTGTGTGTGTGTGTGTGTGTGCGTGCGTGCGTGCGTGCGCGCGCGCGCGCGCGTGTGTAAGTGTGTGTGTGTTTAATCAACTCATTGCATTCCTGTTGTGTGAGTGGTCCACAGAAAGTGTTGCCTATGCCAAATCCACCTGGATTTATCGTTTATCTATTTATTCATTTATCTATAAGGAAGATAGGTAGCTCTCTCTCTCTCTCGCTCTCTCTCTATATAATTATATGATGGTGTCTGCGCGCGCGCGCGTCGGTACGCGCATAAATGCACCTAACTGTTTTACATGAAAGTAGGCACGTCCGCTCATAACTCTAAAAAATCAAGTGCATGCTTTGTCTATCTGTCTGTCTGTCTGTCTGTCTCTCTCCTTCTCCCCCCCCCTCTCTCCACTGCAAATATTTCCTGCTAAAATACAGTCAGCAAGAATGCATGGACTGAGGATGATCGCTGGTTCATCGTACTTCATTCAGCTGTATGTGTGTATTCAGGAGGTTGTCCACACTGCACAACACTGCACAACACTGCTGCACTGCACAACACTGCTGCACTGCACAACACTGCTGCACTGCACAACACTGCTGTACTGCTGCACTGCACAACACTGCTGCACTGCACAAGCCTCCAGGACAAAGGAACGTGGGCATGGATGACCCACGTTAGAGATACAACATGTCATTTCCAACATCTGCAGCCTGTCTGGTTGTTTTCTCCTGACAGTCTCGCAAGTAGGTAGGTAATCCTAATCCCTGTTGAATGATGCCACTGAGTTAACTAGAAAGAAGCGTCACAGCAGACGTCCAGCAACGAGGAATAAGACAGTCATGACTAATTCAGCCATTAAAAGACCTTAAAAAGAAGTAAGGTTAAAAAAAAAGATTACATAAGTGTGTGCGTGCGTGTGTGTGTGTGTGCGTGCGTGCGTGCGTGTGTGTGTGTGTGTGTGTGTGTGTGTGTGTGTGTGTGTGTGTGTGTGTGTGTGTGTGTGTGTGTGTGTGTGCGCGCGCGCGTGAAGGAAGACAGACAGGAGACAGACATAAAAAGAGTGAAGAAAGGAAGGTTGGATAAATGAAAACGAAACACAGAAGATAAGGCCTTGAACAAAAAAATTAAGACAGAGACGAAAACAACAACATCATCATCATCATCATCATCATCATCATCATCATCATCATCATCATCATCATCATCAATAAGCAAACAAAAAAGAAGAAGAATGACAGCAGCAACACTGACGTCAACATAAAAAGAAGACGAAGAAGAGACAGCACAGCAGAGGAGAATGAGGCTGACATACCACGGAGAGAACTCCACACTCGAACTGGAACTCGAATGATTTATTCACAAAAAGACCATTGGCCCATACATGAAGGGGGGTTGCCGAACTGCTTAATATTTTATTGAGAAAAATAAGGAAAAGCACCAATTTAAAAAAAAAAGATTGCATAACCACATGGCTGATGCACTGGAACATCATGAAGGATCAGTCAGCATTGGTGGCAGAACGATCACAAACCTCCGCTTCGCACATGACATTGATGGAATAGCAGGATCAGAAAAAGAGCTTGCCAGCCTAACAGAACACTTGAATAAGGCCTCCAAAACATACGGCATGGAAATCAGTGCAGAGAAGACCAAACTGATGACTAATAACACCAAGGGCATTAGCACTGATATCAGGGTTAATGACCAGAAGCTGGAAACAGTTCAAAGCTTCAAGTACCTGGGAGCCATTGTATCAGACCGGGGATCCAAGCCAGAAGTAGTATGCAGGACTGCACAGACAATAACAGCACTGTCAAAACTAAACACCATCTGGAGAGATAAAAATATCTCGCTTATCTCCAAGATCAGACTAATGCGCTCCCTTGTCATATCCATATTTCTCTATGCCTGTGAATCATGGACCCTGACTGCAGATTTGGAGAGAAGAGTACAGGCGGTGGAGATTAGATGCTTTCGGAGACTCCTTGGCATCTCCTACAAAGACCACATAAGCAACGAAAGCGTGCATAACAGAATCCAGCAAACCATTGGACCCTATGAGAACCTTCTAACGATCGTGAAAAAGCGTAATCTTAAATGGTATGGGCATGTCACAAGATCCAAAGGACTTGCAAAGACAGTTTTACAAGGCACTGTCCAAGGAGGAAGAAGAAGAGGCAGACCAAGGAAGAGTTGGGAGGATAACATCAGCGAATGGACAGGCCTAGAACTCAACAAAACCCTAAGAAAGGCAGAACAGAGAGAGGAATGGAGGGAACTGGTTGTTGAGTCTTTGAGGGTGCCCCCACGGTCGTCAGACTACGGGACAGATAGACAGATAGAACCACAACCACCACAACAAAAACCAGTTACAAAAAAATATGACTTAAGAAACCAAGATATCTCTTATTCTAAAGGCTTTACACAAATATAATGCAAGGTTGCGCACAATATCAGGGTGACTAGATGCCATGAGTAAACAGAATCTAAATAAATCAGGCTGTCTACTATATTTAACCGGAATGTAATTCTAACATCTTCTAATACTGGACAGGACAGCACAAAATGAACTTCATCTTCCATGGTTTGCTTACATAATGGGCATAGCAACCTGAGGTTATCACCATGATCTTCTATAACACGGGGGGAGAGAGAGAGAGAGAGAGAGAGAGAGAGAGAGAGAGAGAGAGAGAGAGAGAGAGAGAGAGAGAGAGAGGTAGGCTGGGTAGTCCAAAGCAGGTAATATTGAATACAACCTTCAACACATCAACACCATCGTCACTCTCTTTGATTATAGTCGTACAGATAAAATCATACTATAGTTATGATGAATATGTTTATTACCTGAAGATGTAGAATAATGAAAAAAATCATGACAATTAGTTGCAATTACACAATGATAAATATATACGTAAAACATTCAGAGAGACAATGACAATGACAAATTCTTTTATTTCGAGGATAATGAATAAGCAGAGAGAGAGAGAGAAAGAAAGAGAAGAGAGAGAGAGAGAGAGAGAGAGAGAGAGAGAGAGAGAGAGAGAGAGAGAGAGAGAGAGAGAGAGAGAGAGAGAGAGAGAGAGAGAGAGAGAGAGAGAGAGAGAGAGAGAGAGAGAGAGAGAAAGAGAGAGAGAGAGAGAGAGAGAGAGAGAGAGAGAGAGAGAGAGAGAGAGAGAGAGAGAGAGAGAGAGAGAGAGAGAGAGCGAGCGAGAGCGAGAGAACGAGAGAGGGAGGAGGATGGGTATTAGGCAAAGCAGATATATAACTTTTTTTCCAATAAGATGAAGTATGATTCGTTATTTTTGATGATGCATCCAGTGGGTTAAGAAATGATTTTAGAAGTTTGTTAATGACTGATGTTGTCTAATTGAATCAGGAAGAGAGTTCCACAGTACAGGGCCTGAGTAAAGTAAACTAGATTTGAACAAATCTATTCTTGGGATTGGGACACTCGGCTTTTCAGTATTTCTGGAATGATTCATTGGGAACTTATCTTTAAGGATGAGGGAAGAGTTCCTGTCATTTTAAATATTATGACGGCTTTTTTATATCTTAGTCTTTAGTGTAGGGGAAGACACATTATTTAACTGAGTATAATCAACTTCTAGCAAGGTTGTCTTCTTCAGAAGGACCAGTTTAAGAGTAAGTTTATACAGACTTAATAATGGTTTCAGAGAGTTTGCACTAGCAGAATCCCACAGGGTAGAAACATGATCTACGGAGGATTGTACATAAACTTGGAAGGCAAGTTTGTTTGTCTTTTTGAATGGAAGTCAAGAAAGTGTTCTATTTTAGTCAACTGGTATACCCTTTGGGACAAGTATTTGCATAGATGAGATATGTGATAGTGCCAGCTGATATTTTCATCGACTGGTACTCCTAAAACTTTGTGGTGAGAGGTTTGTTCGATTACTTTCTTTTCCATTTGGATTGGAGATTTATGAGATTAGTTTTGTCTTTTCTGTTTGGTGGTGATACGCATTGAGAGAGAGGGAGAGAGTGAGAGTGAGAGAGAGAGGCATACAGAGATAGACAGACAGACAGACAGGCAGACAGACAGACAGGCACGCAGGCAGACAGGCAGGCAGACAGACAGACTGACAAAGAGACAGAAAGAGAAAGCAAGGAAAAGAAACAGCACAGCAGTAAAGACAAAGCAGCCATGCCACACACTCACGCACGCATGCACGCAAGCACACACATACAAACACACTTCACAATTAAAACTAAAAAAAAAAAATCTCGATTTATAACCCCCATCCTTAACCCTGTCATAACGCGCCGGAAGTCGCCGTTTTGGCCCCGGTCGCCAAAAGAGCGTTTATCCAAGGGAGGCTACTGAAGGAAACTACCACACCTTCCCCTGGATAATCGTTCTTGACAAGGCAAATTCGCCTCAAGTGTCTTGTGGCCCTCCAGACGTCGTTGTGGAGCAGGCAGGTGATGAACTCCACTGCAGTGTGGCCCCCTCCACTCCATCCATAGCCCCCAGACTGCTCCATGCATTCCCTGTGTGTGTGTGTGTGTGTGTGTGTGTGTGTGTGTGTGTGTGTGTGTGTGAGTGTGTGTGTGTGTGTGTGTGAGTGTGTGTGTGAGTGTGTGTGTGTGGTGTCTGAGGCCATCACAGCCTGTGAATTCAGCCAGACCCACCCCTTGTCTTCTCTCTCCACTCATCATCACAACTGCTTGCTTTTTGGAAGGCAGGACAGAGGATTTTTGGTGTGCCCTTTTTACCAGAGAGAGAGGCAGAGAGAGAGAGAGAGAGAGAGAGAGAGAGAGAGAGAGAGAGAGAGAGAGAGGCAGAGAGAGGGAGATGAAAATAATGATGTTGATTATCATCTTCTTCTGATCTTGATTGAAAAGGGTGGAAAATAATCACTGACTTTTTATTTAGCCTTCGTCCTAACAAAATATACACAATACAAATAAAAACACATTAAAGACTTAAAAATGATAATCAAAAACGAAGTAACACACATGCTCTTTTCTTTCTCTCAGACACACTTTCCTTCCATCAGTTTGCCTGCACAAAAAATGGCAACGAAGGAAAAACACATCGAGCTGCTGTTTAAAGCACAGAAAACAAAAATTCACCACCCCAAATAATACCCCCATCAGAAAACAACAAACAACAACAACAAAACTCAACAAACAAACAGACAATTTTCGAACATCGGCAGTACATGTGCATTCTCTTTTGCAGACACTATCAGTAAATTTCTACAGTTTTACAGAAGCTGTGGTCTCTGATACCTCTCGCCCCCACCCCCTCTCAAATGATCACGTAGGTTATGGGAACACCTTTACCTTTACAAATCAGGTACATTCTATAGACCTACTATCTCATTCATGTCTAAATTCAGCTCTCCCCTTTGCACCCCATGCAGCCTTGATACATTTCCCTGCCTTCAAAATGAAGCGAATGTCTGAAAGAGCTCAGAACGTCAACATTTACTCAAATAACATCTCCTCTGCTTGCTTTTTTCACCTGGCTTTAGTGTGTACCTCACATGGTGGTGTGTGATTTCTATCTCAATGGTAGTTTTTGGTCGTGACTGAATTGGAATCCAGATAAAGACATTACATCCCACTGCGGTACTATCAACGAGGTGTTCTCTCCCCTTTCTTCCCTGTACCTTAAACTCATGGGGTGGTCGTCAAGCAATCAAAACACCTGTACCTTCAGACCATAGCTCACTATTGTAAGCAAGGCATTGATTGGTGTGTGTGTCCTGTGGAGTGGCCAATGAAAGGGAAGGTGTGGAGGCGTGAAAGCGTACAGAGGTGTGAACAAAGTGGTGAAGAAAGGAAGGTTGTGCTGTGAGCACAGAGGTTTGGCCGCCTCTTGTAAAGGATTTCTTTACCCTCTCCTCTCCTCTCCTCTGCAGCCTGTTACCTGTGCTGCTGATTACACGGCAGAGTGAGCAGCAAGGAAAAAAATGGTGTAGAGGACAGGCTGTGGGGTTAAGGTGTGTGTGTGTGTGTGTGTTGTGTGTGTGTGTGTGTGTGTAGAGAGGAAGAAAGAGAAAGAGAGAGAGAGATTATGTGTGGGTGATAGAAAATGTGTAAATGTACAGAATGCATTGATAATTTTTTAATGTCCATTCTACATGATTTTTCAAGCCCTTTGAACTGAAAAAAGCCACATGAAAATTTTTTTACCTATCATTCTATCATCATTATTATTGTACATCCTCCTCCTCCTCACTAATCACATATTTTGTCCCGCAACAATTTCACTGTAAAACAATGCCACTCCACTCTTTTCTCTAAGTGGTCCTGCTGAGGATGGGTTCAGATCTGAGGAGATGGCAAAGAACATCAGGCTGACTGGATCATCTAAAAGACTAACACAACCTCAATTCATTTTTCATTATGTTGGGCTTGTATCTCACTTGCTATGGGATGTCTGCTATCCCCCAGTCGTCAGAGGATTAGAGGCCAGATAAAGAGATTGTGGATCACATCCCAAAGTGCTTTTGTCAACAATGTTTTCTCTCCCTTTTCTTCCCTTCTCTCTGGTGATTGTCAACTGTACCTCCAGTTCGCTGTTGTAAGCAAGGCATTGATTGGTGTGTGTGTCCTGTGGAGCGGCCAATGAAAGGGAAGGTGTGGAGGCGTGAAAGCGTACAGAGGTGTGAACAAAGTGGTGAAGAAAGGAAGGTTGTGCTGTGAGCACAGAGGTTTGGCCGCCTCTTGTAAAGGATTTCTTTACCCTCTCCTCTTCTCTGCAGCCTGTTACCTGTGCTGCTGATTACACGGCAGAGTGAGCAGCAAGGAAAACGGTGTAGAGGACAAGCTGTGGGGTTAAGGGTGTGTGTGTGTATAAGAGAGAGAGAGGGAGAGAGAGGGAGAGAGAGAGGGAGAGAGAGAGAGAGCTTGGTAGACAGACAGAGAGAGAGGCAACACAATGTGAACTACCAAGAGCAGCAGCTCTATCTCGGCAAATAGGTCCTTTACAGCATGAGAAAGATACCCCTTTCATTTTGTCATTGCTACAGTTATCAACCCACCTTGACAATTCTCAACTTCAGAGATAAGACTTATCTCCTTGAACCTCCAACTTCTACCTCAAACCACAAAGCTGAAGCAGGAAACCTGAAAACAGCAGCAGTCCACATCAAGCCTCAGCTTTTCCACACACTCTTCTTCTCCTTCCTGCCCCAACTGTGCTGCAGGCCTTACAGTCCAACTCGACTACTGACCTCCACAACCTGTCCTCCACTCTTGCCTGTCTTTGCAGGAGTCACACAGTAGAATGCATTCAGTGGATCCCCTCCTCCCGCTGCAGCATGCTGGGCAAGGAGACTGCTGACTCCCTGGCAAAGGAAGGCACAGGGCAAGAGCAGGTGGACAGGCCTGTCCATTTTTCTGAAGCCAAGACCATCATCAAGGCCAGGCAGCACAACAAGGGGACACAACAACATCCACACCACAACAGGTCAAACCCCTACGACTACCTGCTGACACAAGGAGAACAGGCACACTGTCTATTCAGGTTCAGCACAGGCCAAAACCTGCACACAAAACTCAGCATGGGTCATTCAGAGGAGTGCACTGGGAAGCCTGGCAGCCAGATACCAGACGTGTGCTGCAGCCTGGCCCCATCCTGCTCCAGTGAAGACAAAGCTCCACAACTACAGGGAGACGTGAAGGACCTGCAGCATACTGCCGCCTTTAGAGTGGAGACTGAACTTTCTTCTTCTTCTCTGTTGAAAGCTCAGACAGCAACTATGGCTGTCTTCCACATGGGGGGTGGAAATAATAATAATAATAATAATAATATATGGAATTTATGTAGAGCTGAATCTTGTAAAAAACAAACAAATCGAAGCACTTATGCGTTGCACACAGCTGTGGTCAGTTTCCCCCACCTTCAGCTTCTTTCAGCTCCTAACCATCCCATCCCAGCTGGTGCTAATTACAGCAGAAACTGACCTCACATGGACTTGGTAAAAGGAAGTGGTGGGCTGATTTTAGCACCAGGCCCTGGACCCTTGACTGAGTTGTGTTGGATTTGTGAGCTGTGTGCTGTGCACTACCGATGAGCACCTGACAAGTCATGCCCAGCCCATCCAACTGTGGCGTGAACTGTCTGTCTCATCTGTCAAATGCTGAGAAAGGGAAGAGCTGGAACGACAGAGATGGGACAAGAAGAAGAAGGACAAGAAGAAGAAGAAGGACAGAACCATAATTGATAGTGCTGCTTCTCAAGTCCTTGCTCTGGTTTAGCATGTGTTGCTCGCAAAGAATAAACAACAACACCCCCCCCCCCCCCCACGGCAAATAACCCAACATTCTTCTTCCTTAACTCATTCCCCCCCCCCCCCCCCCCCCCCCCCCCCCTCCTGCCTTTCACTCGTCTCCCCCTAGAATTTCTCCTCCTTTCCCACGATGGTGCCCCCCCGCCCCTCAAAGATGTCTGGAGCAATCTAGCAGCCAACAACAGTGGATGTGTGCAGCAGCAGCAGCAGCAGCAGCGGCCTCCTCACGTCCATGACAGACAGATCGCCACAGTCAGCGCCACTATCTCTGACACCTGGCCGGAGAGAAGAGATGAGAGGCAGGGAGGGAGGGATAGGAGGAGGAGGAGAGCTGATTAGATCACACCTGTCCCCTGCATGTACTACTGCCTGAGGTCCTTAACCTGGCGTTTCCAGGGTCTGAACTTGGAGTGTCTCTAATACTTCCTTCTTTCTTTCTTGGTGGAGGGTGGGAGGTGGGATGACAACCTGGGAGAAGGAAGGGAAGGGGGCAGAGACGTGGGTCGAGGGAGGGTGTTCAAGTTTTGAACATGACGTTTTTAAGTTTGCTTTTCACTATTTTGTGAAAAGCTCCGGAGATGAAAAACGCCAAAACATTGTTAATGATCGGAATGAATGAATGCTACCTATGCCAAACGCGTGTCCGGTAATATCATTTCAAAAGCAAATAAAGTTTATCAATCATTTTGGAATATGGAGGGTTCAACCTCAGACACATGCAAGAGGTCCAGATTCTGGACATATAGAATATGAAGACAGACCTGGGGGGTGGGGTGGGGGGGGGGGGGTGATCAGCTGAAGTCAGGAAGAAGCCACTTTTGGCCTGGGTTTGAATACCCCCCCCCCCCCCCCCCCCGATAACTGCACGAAGCCAAGATATCCACTTCAGCAACACAGACGTTTTCTTCTGCTGAATCTTGAAAACAAAATGTTCCCATAACCTATGTGGTCGTTGGGGAGCGAGGTGTCAGAGACCTCAGCTTCTCCAAGGACCAGCATATTGAGGGCTGCTCCCATCTCCTCTCCCTCGCTGCTTTTACCTTCCCTGACCCTAAAGAGGGCAGGTACCCATTTACAGCTGGGTGAACTTGGAATAAGGCTGTTCGTCAATCCAAGGCACACGAACGGTCGCTCATCTGAGATGCAGCCACGCTCATCGCTGCTTCATCTCTGTATTCGCTCTTCAACCAAACTGCAGAAATCAGAACTGACCTTTTCAGAGACACGACTTTGCTTAGTGAACATCCCAGTACCACACGACTCCTCAGGGAGGTAAGAGAGAAGAGAAAAGAGAAGAGGGGGATGAGAACAGAAGAGAAGAGAAGAAAAGAAGAGAAGAGAAGAGAAGAAAAGAGAAGAGGAGAGAAGAGAAGAAAAGAAAGAGAAGAGGGAGAAGAGAAGAAGAAAGAGGAGAGAGAGAAGAAAAGAGGAGAGGAGAGAAAGAAGAGGAGAGAAGAGAAGAAGAAGAGGAGAGAAGAGAAGAGAAGAGGAGAGAAGAGAGAGAGGAAGAAGAGAAGAGAGAGGAGAGAAGAGGAGAGAGAAAAGAGGAAGAGAGAGAAGAGAAGAGGAGAGAAGAGAAGAGAAGAAGAAGAGAAGACAGAAGAAGAAGAAAAGAGAGAGAGAGAGAGAGAAGAGAAGAGAAGAGAAGAGTTAGAGAAGAAGAAGTGAAGAGGAACGAAAAGAGAAGAGAAGAGGGGAGAGGAAAGATGAGGAGAAGAGAGCTGAGGAGAAGAGAGGAGAGGAGAAGAGGGGCGAGGAAAGATGAGGAGAGGAGAGGAGAGGAGAGGAGGAGAGAAAAGAGAAGAGAAGATGCCCACTGACATTTTCGTTTTTCTACAAGAAACCTCACTTGGCACTTGTTCGTTCAAGAACCTCATAAACATCCCAGTTAAATCTTCCGCTATTTCTTCTTTAGTTGCTGTTGTATTCATAGTCCTTGTTCTGTTTGCTTTGTTTCAACCTCATGCACCGATCTGAATTCGCTGTTTCAGTGTGTTGGTTGTGTGTGTGTGTGTGGGTGTGTGTGTGTGTAGTGTGGTGTGTGTGTGTATTTTGGTGTGTGTGTATGTGTGGTGTGTGTGAGTGTGTGTTTTATGTGTGTGTGTGTGTGTGAGTGTTTTGGTGTATGTGTGTGTATGTGTGTGTGTGTAGTGTGTGATGTGTCTGTGTGAGTGTGTGTGTGTGTGAGTGTGTGTGTGTGTGAGTGAGTGTGTTTCCACTTCACCCCCACCCTCCCCAATAAAAATACAAACAGAGAAGTTTACCCACACGTTCCAGTTCGTTCACAAAAACACGCTAAACACACACACAAAAAGCCGCGCCCCACACCGCACACACACACCACAACAAACACAAAGCTGCATACACACAGGGACAGGATGTAAACAAGCACATGGGAAAGCTTATTCTATTATCTTCGAAATAAAGAAATAAAATAAAAATAAAATAAAAAACACACACACACATCAAAACCCCCACCCCTACACAAAACCCCCTACCCCTACACACACACCAACCCCCCCCCCCCCCCCCCACGCACGCACACACACACACAACACCAACACACCACATACCACCCCCCCCCCCCCCCCCCCCCAATAAAATATTGCCCTCCAGATCGAGGCACTCAGCAGTCAATCCCACAATGCAGCGTCACCGGCAACAGGAAGTCCAATGAGGAACAGAAGGCATCATGGGAAGGTTGTAATGAAACCACATGTTTTCACGTCACTTCTCGTTCCTTTTACGAGGCTTGGCAAGTCTATGTCCACCCCCTCCCTCTCCTCCCAACATGCTGGTTCCCCCATCCCCACCTCTCCTCTCTCTCTCTGTCTGCCTGCGTGCCTGGTGGCTCTCTGACTGTCTGTCTGTCTCTCTCTGTCTGTCTCTCTGTGTCTGTCTTTTCTCTCTGTCTGTGTCTCTTTATCTCTCTCTCTCTCCCTCTCTCTCCGTGTCTGTCTTTTTCTCGTGTCTGTCTGTCTGTCTGTCTGTCTCTCTCCCTCTCGTCTTTTCTGGAGCCCTACTTTCTTATCCTACACAAAATATTCCCACTGAGATAATATGCCTTTCACTTTACCCCTTTGCGCTCTGTGTGTGTGTGTGTGTGTGTGCTTGTGTGTGTGCTTGTGTGTGTATGTGTGTGCGTGCGTGCGCGCATGCGTGCGTGCATGTGTGTGCGAGAATGCGTGCTTGCTACTTGCCTGAGTGCCACATAACACACAAACGAGAGAGAGAGAGAGAGAGAGAGAGAGAGAGAGAGAGAAAGACAGAGAGAGAAGAAAGAGAAGAGACAGAGAAGACAGATAGCCAGGCAGATAGAAAACGACAGAGACAGAGAACCCGAGGAAGAGGAGAGAAGAGAGAGAGAGAGAGAGAGAGAGAGAGAGAGAGAAGAGACAGACAGACAGACAGACAGACAGCAAAGAAAGGGGTACAAAAGGAGGATAGACAAACAAGACAGACATAAAACAGACAAGACACAGAACACACATACATAGACACAAAAAGACAGACAAGACAGAGACAGACAAAGATAAGGAAGGAAGGAAGAAGGGAGGACAGCGGGAGCAGGCAGAGGAGAGTGGTGTAGGTAGGTAGGTGGGTAGGTAGGTAGGTAGGTGGGTAGGTGGGTAAAGAGGCAGGTCTAGACAAGTAGGGCAGTAAAGAGGCAGGGCAGCTTGACATTTCCAACACACAGACATTCTTTTCCATTCCAGCTTATTTCTGGCACCGCGGGGGCGGCTCCCCTTCCCTAACCTCCCCCCCCCCCCCCCATCCCGTGCCCTCCCCTCCCCCCTTCTCTTCCCCGCCCCTCAGGACACAACGGGCCATTGCACGCCTGCAGAACTTTCCCTAAGGAATTGCTGATGGAGAAGAGGAAAAAGCCCCCGCTCCCCACCCTCCCTTTCTCACCAAACCCAACAAAAAACAACACTGCCACCCCCACCCCCGAAACAACCCCAAATCACCCAACTTCTAAACCCAAACCACAAAACAACAACAAACCCCAACACAGTAACCACTAACACAACAACAAACCCCAACACAGAAACCACTAACACAACAACAAATCCCAACTTTAAAAAACCCAAACAAAATTAAAAAAACCCCACAAAAACCCAATCTCCAAATAAAAGTTGAAAAGACAAAATTTTATCATCTTCGAATGACAGATAGAGGGTGTTGCAGAAGCAACAGTAGAACCATTGGAAAAGACTCAGCCTTCCACACACAACCGATATAATAACTGACATGCATGGAGGAATCTGGTGAACATCTCTTCAGTGTGATGCTCCAGGAGTTCGTCAAGGAGTTCCAGTAAGAGAGGAGGTAAAAGAGAAGACGAGGAAGACACTGACAGACAGACAGACTGACAAACAGATATAGAGACATATAAACAGACAGGCAGACAAGCAGGCAGGCAGTCAGGCTGACAGACAGGCAGGAAGACAGGCAGGTAGGCATACAAGCTGAGGGACACACAAACAGACAGACAGATGGAGAGACAGACAGACAGGCAGACAGACTGGCGAAAACAACTCACCGTTGCCATCGTTACCGGTAGGGTCCAGGATGGTAGACCTGCAAACATATAAAAAATATTGTTCATTCCATATTCATTGTATCGTAATGTATTGTATTGTATTGTATTGCATTGTATTGTGTTGTGTTGTATTGCATTGCGCTGCGCTGCGTTGTAATGAATTGTATTGTGTTGTATAGTACTTTTATTTACCACAGATTTCTCTGTGTCAAATTTGAGCTGGTCTCCCTGAAGAGAGCTATACCCCCAAGAGCGTGCCAGCCATAATTATTTGCTATTTGTCATATCCAGTAAAGAGAGCGAGAGAGAGAGAGAGAGAGAGAGAGAGAGAGAGAGAGAGAGAGAGAGACAGGCAGACAGACAGAGAGAGAGAGAGAGAGAGAGAGAGAGAGAGAGAATAGAAAAATAATACATACACACACACTCACTCACACACCCACACTTCACACAACAACAGGCCTTTGTCATAGACATAGAGGGTCTAAAATAATCCGGAACTTTCAACCAGCCGAGACAAGATGTTCCGGTTTCTTTTCCTCTTTCTCTCAATGGCACAGACCAGCCTTGAGGAAGACCGGAACCACGCACCGGAAGTAGGGCAGGAAATCGAGAGTAGAGAAGTGTGACTGTCCTTGTTCACCCTTACATGCCACTTGGTAAGGTATGCATGAAGAGCGCCTATCACCTTTTAGCTTGTCTTTGAGGATAAATATTGTTTTGAGGTGATATTTTTCATAACTGCTTTTGTATTGTAGTATATTGTCAACGTAGTTGTAGATGAATATTGTCACATTGATGGGAATATTTTTTTGAAACTCCTATTACATTGTATGGTGTTGTATGGTGTTGCATTGCGTGATCATATCAAAACCTGCATTGTGTTGTGTTACATTGTGTTGTATTGTGTGAAGTGTATTGTTTTATATTGCTGCATTAAATTGTACTGTACCATATTTTGGGGTTGTACTGCCCTCTTCTGTATTATGGTATAGCATGATATAGTATGGTACGGTATGATATGATGTGATATAAATGATTATATGGTATGAAATGGCGTGGTGTGGTATTGTATTGTATGATAAAACAGATAACTATGAGGAATTCTAGACCCCTCATCAGGGACAGTGCATTACACAGTCCAGTGCCACTTTTCCCTCCTCTCTTCGTGCATGTTTCAACAGTTCTGTTTTGTTTGTTTGTTGTTATTTGGGTTTTTGTTTTGTGGTGGGTTTTTTGGGGTGTGTGTGTGTTTATTGGTTGTTTGGGGCTTTTTTTTGGGGGGGGGGGGGGGGGGGGGGGGAGGGAGTAGTGTGTTAAAACAGCCACTTTTTTGTTGCTATAACAATTCTTAACTTGCTGAGGATTGTTTAACTTGCTCTAGAAGCATACTGGATTCAGAAATGTCATTTAACATCTCATCCCAAAGAACATGAGTTTTGTATCAGATTCAAACTGTGAAACCTTTGGGTTCTCAGATGAATATGTTACTCTCTTGTAACCAAGCCACCTTTAGGACAATGACAGTATCGGCAAAGGAATATAATATATACTGCACAACAAGGCAAACCACACGAAACAATACACGTGAAGCCACGACAAACTGTAATCTCACTAATAAAACAAAGGGAAGTAATACTAAGCCGAATCTTTCAACAGAACATGAGTGAGAGTAATCCTTCGTCATGTCCATGTTCCTTCTCAGTTACAACTAAAAGGCAGCCACATGCTGCCCGCTTAGGGGCATTAAGGAACGGATACTGCCAACCCAATCACACAAGATAAACACTCTGATCACGACAGATTGCTAGCGACAACCAATCATTGCCATTTTATCGGGGTCAAGGCGGGAGAATCGATGATGGCGGAAACCTGACAAGCATAGCAAACATGGGGGATTTGTAACAGCCAATCAGTATTGAGTTCGTCACCAGCTCTCTGGGCGGTGTTAGGGTATCATTGTCGGGACTGCCGTGTTGTGTTCTCCCTGTGACGGCATTGTTGGCGCTAAGAGACGGTAAAGCCCTTTGTTTGCACGGGCAACTGCTGAAGGCCGGTCTTGTCACAATGAAACCTTGGGGCGTTTTGTTTTATACCAGCCGGGGGGGGGGGGGGCAGGCGGTGTATCGGTTTGTTGGCCACACAAAAAGTATGTAGGAGTGGTGGGTGGGTTGGGGGTGGTGAGAGAGATGTTTATGATAATATCTAGCTTTCTGCCATAGAACAGGGGCAAGGGGCTTATGCAATCATTTAGCTAACCGAACACACTCTTCTATGATGCTACTTCTGAGACTATACAGCTACTACCGCTTCTGTTGCTGCAGTTGCTGCCGTCACAACCATTACTAGTTACACTACTACTACCCTTATGATAATATTGGTGGTGATAATAACATGATTACCATTAATCTTTCTGCAACAACATAGGATTTTAAGAAAGCGAGGAAAAATTAACGATCTTCGTTGCTTTGACAATGCGCACAATATAAACCTACAACAACAATAACACCCACCCCCTCCAAGAAAACAAACCAAAACAAACAAACAAAACGAAAAAAAACCCCACACTCCCAGTTTGACAAACATTACTGATCACATCATTCAGCTCAAGGTAATTCATACTGATGACAAAATACCGACGACATACGGATGACAAAACTATACAAAAATGCATACACACGGGGACTAGATGGAAAAAAGTACATAAGTACTTATTCCATTATCGTCGAAATAAAAGAATAAATTAAAAAAAATTGTCATCACCATTCGACACAAACCAAAGACCAAAGACACTACCAGTGACATTCACACGACACTAAGTCTTGCTTCGCTCCTTTCTAAATGAACATCTGAGCGCTTTGATTTGTTGCTTTACAAGATTCAGCGCTGTATAAATTCCGTACATTATTATTATTATTATTATTATTATTATTCTACGAAGGGTGCCTGAGGCTGTCTCTCTCCTAGCGCCACAGGAAACGGACCACGTTTTGAAAAAAAAAATAATGGGGGACCTCCAGGCGCCCTGGTAAGCCTAGGAAGCACTGAAGGGAAGAGTGGGTGAAAAAAGAAAAAGAAAAAAAAGGGAAAAAAGGAAGATAGAAAAAAAAGAAAAATAGAAAAACATGATTAAAAGCAAAGAAAAAACACAACCGGAATAAGATGTTAAAGTGATTAAAAAAAGAAACGACGACGAAGGAAGAAGAAGGAGAAGAAGAAAGAAGAAGAAGAAGAAGACGACAGAAGAAGAAGAACAACAACAAGAACAAGAAGAAAGTGCGTTTCCATTTGACCAGGGCTGCAAGGTGGGGGGTGGGGGGACAACTGCAGCTTTTCCCTGCCTATTCCTCCAGCCTCACCCTGCCAGAGGGACTGCTGCTGTTTCTGTCACTGCCACGTTTCTGTCACTGTCACTGCCACGTTTCTGTCACTGCCATGTTTCTGTCAGTGCCGTTTCTGTCACTGCCACGTTTCTGTCACTGCCACGTTTCTGTCTCTGTCACTGCCACGTTTCTGTCACTGCCACGTTTCTGTCACTGCCACGTTTCTGTCACTGTCACTGCCACGTTTTTGTCACTGTCACTGCCACGTTTTTGTCACTGTCACTGCCACGTTTCTGTCACTGTCACTGCCACGTTTCTGTCACTGCCACGTTTCTGTCACTGCCACGTTTCTGTCACTGCCATGTTTCTGTCACTGCCACGTTTCTGTCACTGTCACTGCCACGTTTCTGTCACTGCCACGTTTCTGTCACTGCCACGTTTTTGTCACTGTCACTGCCACGTTTCTGTCACTGCCACGTTTCTGTCACTGTCACTGCCACGTTTCTGTCACTGCCACGTTTCTGTCACTGCCACGTTTCTGTCACTGCCACGTTTCTGTCACTGCCACGTTTTTGTCACTGTCACTGCCACGTTTCTGTCACTGCCACGTTTCTGTCACTGCCACGTTTCTGTCACTGCCACGTTTCTGTCACTGCCACGTTTCTGTCACTGCCACGTTTCTGTCACTGTCACTGCCACGTTTCTGTCACTGCCACGTTTCTGTCACTGCCACGTTTCTGTCACTGCCACAACCGTTTGGGAAAGATGGCAGGACAAAAAAAAAAGAGATTGATATCATTCTTCCCAACTGCCAGAGGAAAGGATGGGGGAGTTGGGGTGGAGGAGGAGGAGAGGGGAGAAGAGGAATGTGGGTGGGTAGGTAGTATGATGGGGGATGTTAGGTGGTTGAATGGGTAGGTAGGTAGCTGTCCTTTAGGCCTAGTTGTAGATTATTCTGTTAGTAGGATAGCAGGATTTGCATGCATAAGGCTCTCTGTCTCTATGTGCCTATCTTTCTGTCTATCTCTGTCTGTCTGTCTGTGTCTCTCTGTCTGTCTCTCTCTGTCTGTCTGTCTCTGTCTGTCTGTCTGTCTGTATCTGTGTTAAATTGGAACTTCAAGCTATTTGACTAAAAGAATAACCCACAACAAACAAACAACAAACACAAACAAATGAACAACTCCCCCTGTATTTCCCAAACGTTCCCTGGACACCTGTGGACGCGTGTCAGACAATCTGCCCCCCCCCCCCCCCCCCCCTGTCAGCCTCATTCATTCAGGACAGACGGGTGCCCCAGCACCTCAGGCCGGGCACCTAGATGCCCCGATAAGGGGATGGCCCCGCCCCGCCCCACACCACACCACCCCACCCCACCCCACACCACCCTACCCCTGCTGGACTTCTTCCCACTGTCGCCACGCGTATTGTTGGCGATGCATCATCACAGGGCCGTCAGTCAGTCCGTCCCGACACACTTTCCGCTTTTTGGCGCCTCCGGCGTTCCATAGTCAGCACAGAGTTATGAGGCCTGCGCTAGTTATCGCTTGATCTCTTCTTCCTCCACACACACACAACACAGCACAGCACAGCACAGCACAAAACAGACAAGTATATCGTAACAGATCTATCGTTCTGTTGCTTTCCGTCAGTAGGTTAATTTTTTCCCCTCCCTAAACATATTATTTTTTTCTGTGGGTTGTATGGGGTGAAGCTCACCGCAAAGCGCCTTCATTTGCAGGAGAGGAGGTAATTTTCTGTGACTGGCATCTAGCCGTGTACGGTTCGTCTTGTTTGTCATTATCTCATTATGACCAGCGCGCTAGCTGCATGGCATGGCATGGCAGGGCAGGCAGAGAAAGCGACGATGCTGTGGCCACATTCTTGGCCTGGCCTTGCCTTGTCTTGCCTTGTCTGGCCTTGCCTCACGTGCATTTGTCACGGGCCTGGTTTGCGAGCATCGCCATTCCCTGTCTGCAAGCCGTGTCCGTGCCTGGCTTTCTCTGTCTCTCTGTCTCTGCAGCGTTTTGCTGTAACGTGATTTCCATGGCAGCACTGCACAGCCACTCTAACTTTTCAAAAATATGAATTGAGTTTTTTTTCCCCGTTTTCATCTTTTTCTGTTAAATTGCAGATATCAAACGTTGGACAATGGTCATTAGCTTTTCTTCTGTCCTGGGGTCCTTTTCTTCTTTTTCTTTGTCAAACGCTCAGACGGCAACTATTGTTCTGTCATGTGCCAAAATGCGTTGCTCCGCCGTTATCAAGCACATCCTTCGACTTCGGCATGGGAGAGAATGGTTATCCTTTAAGCCGCCTTTAGAAAAAAAAAGCAGGAGAATGGAACAAGAAGGCAGAAAATAGACAAAAGAGGCGAAAGGAAGAAAAGTAATACGGCAGAAACAAAAGAGAGGGATAGAAAAGAGGGAATCCTAGCACAGAATTTCCAGAGGGTGAGGATGCTATTTATACTGACAGGTCCCGGCATCCCCAAGGGTGGGGGGTGGGGGTGGTAGTAAACAAACAAAATGTGGAGATTTGATTGGTCTGTTTCGCATTTCACGTGACTCCAATGTTGCTCGGCTTGTGCAAGCTGTGTTTCAGCCCTGTTACTAAAGATGGACAGCTCTTTGCAACATTTAAACCTCTTTTATTTGAAGTCTGGAACTGTTAAGACTTTCTGTGACCAAGAATTTGGAGCACTTTTTGTAGACATTTTGTGTCCAGAGTTTCCACAACGCTCCTCTGGCTCTTTTGCGTCGATACAACTTTGTTGTGAATTCATGTTTCTAAAATAAAATGTCAGTGGCTTTAGGCCTTGGCAACAGATTGAAGGAGAGTAGTGTCGCCAATGCAGGGCGCCGCTGTGTGTTCTGTTTGTGCTGCACACAGGGTCTTGGTTCATAGACTTAGAGAGAGAGAGAGAGAGAGAGAGAGAGAGAGAGATATAAATATATATATAAATAATATAGAGAGAGAGAGAGAGAGAGAGAGAGAGAGAGAGAGAGTCCAGAAGACCGACCAGACCAATGCAGAGGCTGAAACAGCATGACCAAACAGAATCCAAACATTTTTCCAAAGGAGCAATTTGTTTCTCCCGACAATGTAGAACAGACTTTACATACTAACTACTGCATAATAGCCTCAGCACATAACACAACCCTGGAAACTTCTGCAAAATCTAACCCCTAACACCCCCCCCCCCCCCTACCTCCCCACCCACACCTCCCACACACACACACACACTCCCAAGAGAAGAAGGACACGAGCACATATTCTATGGGATTTGCCTGCAATAGAAATCCACGGACGAGTGTAAACGCAGTGAGGCGACTCAGATCGGGTTCTGTCTATCAGCCAGTCTGCTAGTCAGTCAGCCAGTCAGTCTGCTAGTCAGCCAGTCAGTCAGTCAGCTAGTCAGTCAGTCAGCCAGCCAGTCTGCTAGTCAGTCAGCCAGTCAGCTAGTCAGTCAGCCAGTCAGCCAGCCAGTCAGTCAGTCTGCTAGTCAGTCTGCGAGTCAGTCAGCCAGCCAGTCAGTCAGTCAGCTAGTCAGTCAGTCAGTCAGTCAGTCAGTCAGCCAGACCGGGTCAGCTGGGAAATGAAATGACAGGACTTCTACGCTGAGCTATTCAGCGTGAAAGGAACACCTGGCAGACAGGCACAGTCCACATGACGTGTCCATATCATCGATCATACTGCAGCACAGGACGTGTCCATATCATTGATCATACTACAGCACATGACGTGTCCATATCATCGATCATACTGCAACACATGACGTGTCCATATCATCTATCATACTACAGCACATGACGTGTCCATATCATTGATCATACTACAGCACATGACGTGTCCATATCATTGATCATACTGCAGCACAGGACGTGTCCATATCATCGATCATACTGCAGCACATTATTTGTCCATATCATCTATCATACTGCAGCACAGGACGTGTCCATATCATTGATCATACTGCAGCACATGACGTGTCCATATCATTGATCATACTGCAGCACAGGACGTGTCCATATCATCGATCATACTGCAGCACAGGACGTGTCCATATCATCTATCATACTGCAGCACAGGACGTGTCCATATCATCTATCATACTGCAGCACAGGACGTGTCCATATCATCGATCATACTGCAGCACAGGACGTGTCCATATCATCGATCATACTGCAGCACATTATTTGTCCATATCATCTATCATACTGCAGCACAGGACGTGTCCATATCATTCATCATACGACAGACTCTGGGGCGAAGCAGGCCAGTGGTTAGACGGTGGATATTGTAGTTGAGGGCAGGGGGTTGAACCCGCGTTGAGGGGTCTGTCAGAGGAAGGGAGCTCGTCCCTCCAGTAACGCGAGAGAAGGTCTCAATCATCCCGCCACCCTTCTTCTTGGTCATGGTGTGACATTGGGGAAGAGTGTTAGTTTGGTCTGTTAGTATTTCAGTTTCGATTTTTGTGTAATAACAACCGGCTAAACTCACACGCCCGCCCGCGCGCGCACGAGCACACACACACACACGCACACACACGCCACACACACACACACACACACACACACACACACACACACACACACACACACACACACACACACACACTTCCCCCTTTCAACACACCATAACGTCACCACCCTCAGGGAAATGGTTTTCAAGAGGAAAACAAATGGCTGACCTCCGCCCACACAGCGGTTTCGATTTCTGCCCCGCGACAGGGGAAACCTCTACCTCTGACGATATCAAAGCTGGCGACTCACAGCGCACACTGACACCCGTACAGTAGCCGAAGCTGAGGAAGGTATGTATGTGCCCGGCAATAACCGCTGCGCTTATCTCCCTTTAACGTCTGAACCAGGGTGGCTTTCACTGTCTTCCAGCTCTTCTCTGTTTGCAGGTGTCAGGGACGCTATGGTCAAATGATGGCGCCAACAGAAAGGTTTTTTTTATTTTAAAAAAAAGTTTGAATGAACATAACCTTGGGATATAAAGTTTGGAAATTTGAGGCGAGAAATGAACAAAGAGTAAAACATCAAATGTTATGCACGCGCCCATGCATGCACGCCCACACACTCACACATACACCCACAGAAACACACAATTATTATTATTATTATTATTATTATTATTATTTCTTTATTTATTTTAGATAGGTGGCTTGATGAAAAAAACTGCTATGCTTTTTCAATGTACGATCTGAAAATAAAATTTTGACAAACTTTGACTCTGACTTTCACAACAACACACACACACACCACACACACACACACACACACACACACACACACACACACACACACACACACACACACACACACACACACACACACAACACCCCTTCCTCCTCTGTCACAACATCGCGTGCACAACTTGATTTCACCTTCAGCCAAACCACTGCACCTCCCCCAAGTGAAAGGCAACTCTCTGCCAACAGCGGTCTGCATGGAAGATTACAGCGGGATGCTCCGCTAAACAGTGGTGTAACCCAAGCTGTATAAAATGCATGCTGGGCAATAAACGCTCCATTTATCTCCTCATCAACATCTGGGCTGGGTTTTTTTCTTCACTTAAAATGCTCCACTCACATTACAGGTGTCAGGGACTTTATGGTAAAGTCCTAGCGTCAGAAGGCGAGGATTTTTATGGAGAGTAACTGGGTTGGTTGTTTGTTCCTTTGCTGCTTTATCTTGGGTGTGCCACAAGGTGGCCTCCTGTCACTTGCTGCTTTATCTTGGGTGTGCCACAAGGTGGCCTCCTGTCACTTGCTGCTTTATCTTGGGTGTGCCACAAGGTGGCCTCTTGTCACACTGCACACTGTGACTCCGCCCCTGACGTACACGCCTAGCTAGATGCATTGTGTGCTAGACTAGCATTTGATATTAAAAACAAACTGAAGCTTCTGCAAAGAATATATGCAGCACTGGCAACCTTTACATTTTTTAAGAGGCAATGAGAGTCACTTTACCAAAGAAACGAGCGCATTTGTAAGCCTACAAACATACACGTGAAAGCAACATTGTCAACAGATAAACACTAACTTTGTGTACATGGATAGACCTATCCACAACTCACATTTGTCTTTTACATGTACACACTAAACGCATGAAAAAAAAACACTTAAAGAAAAACAAGAAATTTCCATTTCGTTCAAACTCTGTTCTGTCTCGTGCTGTCTCTTGTCGAGGCCTACCTGTCTTCTTCTCTTTCAATGACAAAGATTCCCTCCAACCATCTCTCTTTGTCTGTCTGTCTGTCTGTCTGTTCTGCCTTTGTGTCAGTCATTCAGTCTGTCTGGCCTGTGTCTTCATGTTGGTCTAGTCAAGTCAAAAACACTTTAATCATCCCATGAAGGGCAATTACAATACTGACAGGCAGATTGATACTCATCAAATATATCAAAGACACAAAAGCTATATTTCATATTGGTTTTCAAATAAAATGTCACCACACACACACACACACACACACACACACACCACACACACGCGCGCATGCGCACAAACATCAATTGTGAACACAATTTTAAACCCATTGACTAGAAGACATAAAAACTTATTTTTACGCACGCATATACGCAGCACGTACACACGCACGTACGTGTGTGTGCGAATACGCCCACGCACACCCACACCATACACCAATATATGAATTCAATGTTTTAAGACAGTTGACTAGAACACAGACTTATTTCACACACCCACGCACCCACCCACACACACACACACACACACAATTATGTATTGACTACACTCGTAACAATGACAATCAGGCAGATAATTCAGAGAAATGTAAGAACTAGGTAGTCAACATCATTGTGAATTCAGAAGTCGAATGCTTACTGGCACAAAAGAATTTCTTTTCTGTTGGTTTTGCTGATGGGACACTGAAAACGGCGTTCCGAAGGCAACATTTGAAATTCTGGAAACAAAGCATGAGAAGGATCAGCCAAAATGGCTGTGGCTTTGCGTACAAGCTGCTGATTGCAGAACGACATGAGATCTCTTTGTTCTTTTCCAATTATTTTGAGCAGATTCTTACAATTCTCTGCAGGCCATTCTTGTTTTTAACACTAAGGTTATTGTACCAACAAATGAAAGCAAAACTTAGAACACTCTCTATGTAAGACTTGTAAAACAAGGAAAGGATCTTTTTGTCTACAAAAAATGAGTTCAGTTTCCTCAGAAAATACAGACGTTGTTGTCCCTTTTTGACAATAGCGTCAGTGTTAACGTCCCAGTTTAACTTGTGGTCAAAAACAGTTCCCAGATACTTATAGTTTCAAAACGTTTTCAACCTCTTGTTTAATGGATAAAAAATTTTCTTAGGAGTATGCCCTGATCTTCTGAAGTCGATAGGCAGGTCTTTAGTTTTTAGAAACATTTAGCTCCAGATAGGCCTCGTCACACAGTGTACAAACCCGGGTGAGGGCTGGCCCATGGTCTAAGACGATCCGATAAGAGGGATAACAGAGCAATATCGCTGCGAATTTTACCAGAAAGGAATTTCCATAGTTGCTTCTGCAATCATCTGTGTATAGAATGTACAGAAGGGTGAGAGGACGCAACCCTGCGGAGAACCAGTGCAGGAAAAATCTAACCGAAGAAGATATTTTTGGCCAAAACACGCTGTGGTCTGTTGGTTAAAAATTCAATCAGCCAACGAACAAGTTGATTGTCTACGTCAAATTTTGAAATTATTTTGTTAACCAGAACGTGAGGCTGCATTGTATTGAAAGCTGAACTAAAGTCAGCGAACAATATTCTGGCATGAGAGTCAGGTGTTGCCTGTCTGCTGAGCTTTCGTTCTGTCTGTGTCTTCCTTCCTCTGCTTCTCTCTCACTCACACTGTTGTCTGTCTGTCTGTCTGCCTTGGCACCCCCTCCTCCCCCCTTTCTTTTCCTCCCTGCTTGTATCTGTCGATCTGTCTGTCTCCGCCTCTTTGTGTCTGGCAATCAACCAATCTGACCCCCCCCCCCCCCCCCCCCCCCACACACACACACACCCAACCATGCCCCTAGGGCCCAGTGGGGAACAGAAGTGAACTGGGTTGTGTTCAGCCAGAGATTGAGGAGACTGGCTGCAGGCCCTGAAGTACATCTGTTCCTGTCTGTCTGCCTGTCTGCTGTTTTCCTCCTCTCTTCCAATTTACCCTGTCACATTTGTCCTTACCCCTCCCCCACTCTCTCTGTCTTCTATTTTCTACTTGTTTTTATTTCAGCTTTCTATTGTCTCCCTTCTCATCAGTCTTTGTCTCTTTGTCTGTGCCTCCTCTCTCTCTTTCCTGGCATTTAATCTGGTAATTTGTCTTGTTGATTGAAAAACAGAAACACACGTATGCATGCATACATTCATACATACATACATACATGCAAACAAGCAAGCAAGCAAGCAAACGAACAAGCAGGCATACACAGTAAAGTATGTACATGTAGATAAAATGGATATATCACAACAATATATACACACACATACACACCACACATACACATACATACACACCTACCCCCCCCCCCCCCCCACACACACACACACAAAACCCACCCAACACAAGTATCACTCACTTAACACAAAACAAAGCAGCAAAATCGATGTTACTCTTGAAAAGGAAAAACCCCTAGATCTACACAGAGAGAGCCTAAGCCATGGACTAGAGAGGAACTACAGAGGCAGTTCTAGATCAGTCAACCTACTTTCGCTTTCCTGGCCTCTGGGCTAACTCAAGTCCCTCACTCTCTCCATCCTGATGGGGTGGGGGGAATTTATGAGGGTCATTCTGACTATGGCGGACATCTGTTGCTGCGTCCCCCCCCCCCCCCCCCCCCCCCCCCCAACTGTTTCCATTCGTCTGCTCACCCCTTTGTATTTTCTCATCCCCATTAGGCTACATCTTTGTCTTGTTTTTGTCACACTTGTTTATATCACGTTTGTTTGGCTTCTTTCTTGTCTGAAAAAGTGTCCACGTGCTTGCATGTACGCCCGCTATTCCATGCGAGCGAGAGCGCGCGCAGACACGTGGACAGACAGAGACACATACAGACAGACAGACAGACAGACACACACACACACACAACACACGCACAGCAGACACACACACTCTTATAAACACACACAGGATTACAAGCTTGACAAAATGAAAACCGCACACACGGGGACTGGATGTAAAAAAGCATACCAATGCTTATTCCATTTTAACTCGAAAAACACACCACAACATAAATAAGAATAAGAGAATAACATAGACACAGACACAGACACACCACCACCACCTCTTTTATCACAACATGTCCATTAATTTTACTTTCAACTTGATACTCCCTCTACCATTTCATGTACAACCCCCCCCCCCCCCCCCTCCCCCCCCACTCATAAAACTACAACTATTTTCACAACAACAACAAAGGTTGGAGACGAAGGCTGTGTTCAGCAGTGGTGTAACCCAAGCTGTCTGAAATGCATGCTGGGCAATAAACACCCCACGTAACTATCTCCTCATCAACATCTGGACTTGGGTTTTTCTTTCACTTGAATAAAAAAAAAAAAGCTTTTCTCACGTTCTAGAGGGTCAGGCAGGCACTTTATGGCAAAATTCTAGCGTCATAAGACGAGGATTGTTATTTTGATGGGCTAGCTAGGTAGATCCCCAGTGGTGGTAGGTTTGTTGCTGCCTCATCTTCGAGGCTGTGTGCCACAAGGGGATCTTTTCCCCTGGAGTTCACATCAGTGCAGACTCCACTCTCCCCCAAAAGTCCTTTGGATGAGACTATAAACCGAGGTCCCTGTGTGTGAACGCACGCAGGACATCTTGCGCACACGTTAAATCCTGTTCCGCTTTTCGTAAGAGTAGGCCATTGTGTGCCGGTGGGAACAGATGACAGAATTTACAAAACCGCATACACACGGGAACTGGATGTAAAAAAGCACATAAGTGCTTATTCCATTACCCTCGATATAAAAGAATAAAAAAAATACAATAATGTGGCCTCCTGTCACCCTGCACATTCGACCTGCACCCCTCAAGTAAAGACACGCCCCAACCCCTTGTGTCGCAGTCATTAACTAATCATAATGTGGAAGTTGAGGAGGAAAGCTGGAGGAATTGGAGTCGTATTCTGATGGACGCCATAGCCGAGTGGTTAAAACCGTCCAGCTCCAATCTCATGGGTCCATGACATTGGGGGCTCGAAACTCGGCGGAGTCTCGTGAAATAAGGGTGGGGATTTTTCTTTCCGATCTCCCAAGTCAACTTCAAGTGCAGACCTGCCAGTGCCTTAAGTCTCTTCGTGTATATATATATATATATATATATATATATATATATATATATATATATATATATATATATATATATATGCATGCATGCAGATGATCACCTCATTAATAAGCACAAAAGATCCCGTACGTCATTCACGTCAGTGTTCGGTGGGTTACGGAAACACGAACATACCCAGCATGCATCCCCGAAGTCGGTATGCGGCTACCTTCATGGTGGGCAAAAAAAGTCGCAGACACAAAATCTGACCACTGCTGAACCCCGGAACTGTAGCCGAGGAACGAAAATTCCCAAAATAAACTGCTGCTTCTAGCAAATCGACATGTCTCTGTCTCTCTTTCTTCATCTCTTTCCCTTTCTGTCTCTGTCTTTTCCCCTTCCGTGCCATCATGATTCTGTCCTGAAGATGTACTGTTTTGCTCTGCCGCTGTCTGGCTGTCAGTCTGTCTGTCAGTCTGTATGTCTGTCTGTCAGTCCGTCTGTCAGTCTGTTTGTCAATCTCCGTGTGTCTCACCTCTGCACTGTTTCTGTCCATATGTTTGAGTCTGTGCGTTTGAGTCTGCATGTCTCTATGTAGACCTGCCAGTCTGTCTGTCTGTCTGTCTGTCAGTCTGTCTGTCTGTCAGTCTGTCTGACCGTGCCAGTCTTCCTGTCTCTGTCTGTCTCCTCGCCTCGTTTTG
>CM054140.1:4054935-4079935 GCA_028751875.1 Rapana venosa
TTTCAGGATTCCAGTACTCTCAGACCTATCTGGTGAGGAACCGAGGACCAGGAAAGTAATGGCCGCTAGCTACTGATTGATCGATTGATTGACCGATCGATTGATTGATCAATTGATTGCTTCTGTACCTGACTTTCGACATTCACACAGAATATATCTCCTTTAATCAGTATGATCAAGGAAACCTTACTTTCCTGGTATGTTATTATTATCTTATTTTTAAATTTTTTTTAATCTCATCTTCCTTATTCGATTAGAAATTGGTCTTAATCTTACGCAATGTAATTTTGTTCTAATACAGCCAGCAGATTAGGCATCGGTTATTTTTCTTTTTTTAAATTAAAAAAAAAAGTTGTTACTGGAAGGGGGGTGGGGGCAAGAAGTTGTGGATTAAAAACCAGATAAAGATCATGCATAACAAATTAGTACACACACATACCACCACCACCACCACCACCACCACCACCACCACCACCACCACCTGCAGAACATCTTACGCACATGTTAAAACCCTTTCCGCTTTTCGGAAGAGAAGGCCATTGTATGCCGGTGGGAACGGATGACAAAATTTACAAAACTGCATATACACGGGGACAGGATGTAAAAAAATCACATGAGTGCTTATTCCATCATCCTCGAAATGAAAAAGAAAAAGTAAAAAAAAGTACACAGTAAACATGCAGACTGTAAAATAGTCTCAGAAAAATATTATAAAAAACCCATAATAAAAACTCACTGTTGTCCGAAGGAGTACCACGTGTTCCTCCCTCCCTCCCTCTCTCACACAGAAAAAAGACAAAGCAACAAAAACCTACAAATCCACAATGCAAAATAATCTATATTACCCCCCCCCCCAAAAAAAAAAAAAAAAAAACAACCCCAAAAAACCCCACAAAACCCCCCAAAGAAAACTGTCCTTGTTCTTTGCATCCACAACCCCCACCCCCTCCCTTAACAGTGCCCCCCTTCCCCCCACCAAAAATGTCAAGGTCACTCAGGCAACATTCCTCCGCCTCCTCCCCCTCGTAAAAATGCCCCAACCCGGGTGGATCCACCCGTATCAAGGACAAGAAGCATGCCACTTCAAAGGACACCCGACACCCTAGACTCGTCCATCATCATCTGACCCTGCCCACCCTCTCCCCATCAGTTTAGAAAAGCGGGTGGCGGGGAAAATGACGGGTAGCTGTTTTGGCTGTCTGCATTGTTGGCTTCCTCAGGCAACAACAGACCGACCGTTCCCTGGCCAGGTCCACGTTAGCGTTGTGTATGCACGTGACACGTGGACCACACCAGCAGACACTGAAGGAAGGACACCGGCATGGGGAGGAGAGGAGAGAAGGAGATGTTTTCACAAATTTCCCGGAACGACACCAGCAGGGAGAGGGAGGACGGGAGATGCCTTCACAAATTTCGGGGTATCTCGACGAGATCAAAAAACTAACAAGGAAGTGAACATCGAAATGTTTTCCCTGTGTGGATCCCTGGACCGTCAATAAAAGCCCCCCCATTTTCTGGATATTCTGTGTTAAATTTTCATCTTTTCTTTTTCCTCTTTTTTTTTTTGCCTTTCCTTTTTTCCGTTTACACTTTCTTGGTCTATTCTTCTTTTTTCCCCCCTAAAAGATTGAAGATAACATTCTCTCCCATCCGAATCGGATCGCGGGGCCTTCTGTCAGCGCTTAACGGCGGGGGAACGCATTTTCGCTCATAGACAAACCAAAATTGCTGTCTGAGCGTTCCAAAAAGGAAAAAAAGAAAGAAAAAAAACTGAAAACGGGGTCGGCCATATGAAGCCCCCCTAAAAAAAAACCCTTTCAATAAAACAACTGAAGTGTCCACAGGGAACAGACAAGGGGAAGGGAACGAAGGGCAGACAAGAAAACGAGGGAAGACAAGAAGATAAAAAAGGGGGGAAAAAGGGAAAAAAAAAAGAAGAAAACGAAACCACCATGAGTAAGGAATGTTTTTAAAATCTTTGGGGCCCCGCCACCAACTTGGGGGGGGGGTATTAAAAAAAAGGGGGGGGGGGGGGGGGGGGGGGGGGGGGGGGGGGGGGGGGGGGGGGGGGGGGGGGGGGGGGGGGGGGGGGGGGGGGGGGGGGGGGGGTTTGGGGTTTGGGGGGTTGTTGGGGGGGGGGGGGGGAAAAAAAAAAAAAGGGGGGGGGGGGGGGGGGGGGGGGGAAAATGGGGGGGGGGGGGGGGGGGGGGTTTGGGGGGGGGGGGGGGGGGGGTGGGGAAAAGGGGGGGGGGGGCCCCCGGGGGGGGGGGGGGGGGGGGGGGGGGGGGGGGGGGGGGGGTTTTTTTAAACCCCAAAAGAAAACCCCAAAAACCCCCCGGGCCCCCTTTTAAATTTGGGGGGGTTTTCCAAAATAACAAAAATCACCCCCCAAAAACTCCAAAACTTACACCATCCCCCCCCCTGCCCCATTTTTTGTGTCCTTTTTTTTTTGGGGAAAAACCCTTTTTCCCAACCGAAAAAATTTTCTTGTTAATGAATTTAAAATTTTGATTTTTGGGGAAATGTCCACCCCCAAATAAACGGGGGGCGGAGTTTGGGAAACGAAGGAGGGGGGGAAGAGGCAGACAGAGAAAACGATGGGAAGACAACGTCAGAGAGTGGACTGGTAGCCTTGAGTGGAACAACATAGTACCGAAAACTGAGAACCACCATGAGTAGAGGAAGCTGGTTGCAAAATCTTCAGTGGTGCCCAAACTGTCGACCAGACTACTGGATAGGTGAAGGCGAAGGGTATTATAGAACTAAGGCTTGATGTAGGGGGGGGGGGGGGGGGGGGGGGGGGGGGGGGGGGGGGGGGGGGGGGTGTAGGTATTTCGGCAACAGTGGAGTAGGGCCTCTCAATAGCATCAGCAGATTTCTGTGGCCAGCTTTGCTTCAGTGTTCAAGTTGTCTGCCTGCAATGAAGTATCTTCATAACTTACAAACAAACACAAACAAAGCCTCCAAAAGTATCATTTACCAAGGCCATTTTCCTCAAACTGGCCATTTTATGAGAGGCTGAATCTAAAGTATTTTAACTTTAGTTAAAAAACAAACAACATCACACAGCCCAAACAAAAAGTTTCCTTCAGTTGATAAAAGTATGGAAAGGTGAACAATGACAACTAATGCACTTTCTGTGTAAATGTCTCTACCACATCTTTGGCAAAGAGCTGGAATGGCTTCTAGCAGAATTGCTCTGGCACATCAACTATGTAGTACAACACAATTGCAAACCACATAGAAATCGCCGGCCATGAAAAACGTACCTCAAATTTCACACGTTATCACAATCAATAAGCAAAACTGGCATCCCCCAAATTTCACTCCAGGCTGTACACCACTCCCACCCTCCTGCCTCCATTTTGTTTGTGCCTTCCTTATTTTCCATGCGTGAAGAGCCTGCTGGGTCAAGGTCGCTGACCCACATTTTGGGGCTTGTTCACATGATCATGATAACAGTTTTGATTGGATGATTGGCTACGACTGTCCACCGAGCTAAACCAAAATCAACTCAGCAGTAATCCTTTAGATGGTTACAGGCAATTTCCTCCAACCCAATGTGGATCTACAGCCGAGCTTAAACAGAAAAAAGAAATTCCTTTATGCCGGTAGTCATTCCGATTCTGAATTCCTAATGACATTGACAAGGCATTTATATTTTTGCTGAAGTAGTAGTAGTAGTAGTAGTAGTAGTGTGTGTGTGTGTGTGTGTGTGTGTGTGTGTGTGTGTGAGCGCACGCACGCACGCACACATGCATGAGCTCATGAAAATAAGTGTATGTCTTATTGTTGATTTAAGATGATGTTTTAAAATGTTCACACACACACACACACGCAAACTTCACTTGTCTTTTCTTGTTTTATGGTATCTACTTCACTGTGTGCCTACATTGGCCTGTGTGTGTGTGTGTGTGTGTGTGTGTGTGTGTGTGTGTGTGTGTGTGTGCATGTGTGTGTGTGTAAATGTATGTATGTATGTGTGTGTGTGCGTGCGCGAGCGTGTGTGTGTGTATAACTTTGGTTTGAAGTTCTATTGGAATATTGAACGGAATATCAATCATCTATTTTGTCTTGGTGTGTTTACAGTCCTTCTTTTCACTGTGTGTGCCTGTCAGTGTGGTAATTGCCTGCCCTTCATGGCATGATGGAAGTGTTGTGAAGGGAAAGGACCTGAAAGCCTACATGGCCTCACTTCCCAGCACTGGGTTTTTCTCGGCTGCTTTTCATTCCGCTACAATTTGTGTTCAGACAACCTTCGCTTCCCCAATCCCTCTGGATAGAAATACGTTTCATATTCAATGTACTATCCTGAAATAAAACATTTACACACACACACACACACACACACAACACACACACACACACACACACACACACACACACACACATTCTCTCTCTCTGTGACTCTCACTCTCTGAGTCTCTGTCTCTCTCTTTGAGTCTCTCTCTGTGAGTCTCTCTCTCTCTTTCTCTTTGAGTCTCTCTCTCCCTCTCACAACACATATTCTCTCTCTCTCTCTCTCTCTCTCTCTCTCTCTCTCTCTCTTCATCTCTCTCTCTCTCTCTCTGACTCTCTCTCTCTCACTCTCTGAATCTCTCTCTATCTCTCTCTCTCTCTGTCTGTCCCTCAGACCCAGACCCAGAAAGACAGACAGACAGACAGACAGACACACACACACACACACATACACACACACACACACACACACACACCAAAAGGTGGATCGGTGGTCTAGAGGCAACGCGCCTGTCTAGAAAGCGAAAAGTCCGGGTCGGAAGAGTGCGGTGGTTTGAATCCAGTTTGGACCCGAAACTTTTCCCTGATCCATTAGACTATGAGTGGTCGTCTGAGCCCTAGTCTTTCGGATGAGGCGGTAAACCGAGGTCCCTATGTTATACATAATTATTTAGCGCACGTAAAAGAACCCACGGCAACAAGAGAGTTGCCCCTGGCAAAATTCTGTAGACAAAAGCCACTCTGGAAGGGATACAAATACAGTTGCAGACAGGAAAAAAGAAAATAAAATGGGTGGCGCTGCTCTTGTGGCGACGCGCTCTCCTCGGGGAGAGAAGCCCGAATTTCAAGCAGAGAAATCTGCCGTGACTTAAAGTGGTATTGATAAAATAAGTAAATGATAAATAAATAAATAAACGTTGCAACATTGCAGTTAGGAATCAGGAACCAAAACACATAGGAAAATGAGAAATCAACTTCAAGCGGTCTGGCATTTTGGCCCTACAAACAGCAGACGAGAGAGAAAATTACACACAAATACGACATCTTTGACAATTATACAGGCCCTTTAAAAGACCGCGAGTCATTATTGACAAAACAAATATCCTTAATAAAAGGAAAATTACAGATAAGTTGAAAATCAAAACTAAGAGGAAAATTAAAACCAAACACTGACTTTCTCTCCCCTACCCCAATTCCAACTGCTTCTACTCTCTCACACGCACTCGCATCAGACATACATACATACATACATACATACAGACAGACAGGCAGACAGAGACAGAGGATGCCCAAGGGCCACCAATACAGCATTGGGGAGGCAAAACTGCTGAGGTATGTCTGAGTTGATAAGATTAAAGTGTTTAGTTTGAAAGTAATAAATAGTCCCTTTCTGATAGTTTTATGCTTATCAACAATTTTATATACAAACTCTAATGAGTGAAACACACACACAGAGGGAATGTACAGGCAGTCAATATACCATCTGGAAATATAAAAAAAGACTTGACAGACATACAGTCACTCATACACTACACACAACACACACACACTCACTCACTCACCCACCCAAAACACACACACACACACACACACACGCACGCACACACACAACTCACACACACACTCACTCACCCACCCAACACACACACACACACAACACACACACACACCCCACACACACAACACACACACACACACACACATTCCGCAACTCTCGGTTCCACTCTCTCTACCCATCAATAATTCTGCTAATGGCTCACTGACCAGCAGACCACCCTCCAAGACTGGCAGGACTGGCTGGTCTGGCTGCTGCTGCTGGTGAACATAAACAGTGTTCTGCCGCTGTGGGCTCTGGCCTATACATTGTGTATAGCCCGTTTCCTCCTTATCTGAGCAATCACTTGTCAAGGTAGACAAAGCATTTGCACACCCCTTTCAAAACAACCGGCACAATGGATGTCCTTTGGCTCAGTCTGTCTGTATGTCCGCCAGTCTGTCTGTCTGTCTGACTGATAGCCTGTCTGTGGGTTTTCCTGTGAATCTGATTTGATCTGTCTGTCTGTGTGTTTGTCTGTGTCTATGTCATACGTTTGTCCATTCATCTTTGTGTGACAAACCTCATTTTGTTTTATGATGTATCATTTCCCCATTTTGTCGCTGTTCTGTGATAAAAAAATACACTTTCTCTCTATGTCTGCCTGCCTGCTTGTCTGTCTGTCTGTCTGCCTGCCTGTCTGTCTATCTGTCTCTGTCTGACTCCACTTCTCTCTTCCTCTTCTCCCCTCCCCGTTTCTTTGTCTCTGCCTGTTTCTCTTTTCCTAAAAGTAAAATGGTTTTATGGGTGCTGCTGCTCTTGTAGCGACGCGCTCTCCCCGGGGAAAGCAGCCCGAATTCCACGCAGAGAAATCTGCCGTGACTTAAAGTGGTCTACATAAATAAAATAAATAGAAGTTTAAAGAAAATGACGCTGCCTGTTTGTGCATGTTCCTCGGAGTAGATCATTTAATTATTGACCTCTCTGAAATTCCTTACATCATTTATTCTATAACCATGTATGTATGTGTGTCTATTCAGTGTTTTTTCCCCCTCATGTATCTCAAGACGTTTGTTTATCTTTTCGTTATTTTTTTTACCCTGTGTTTCTATCTTTTTCCTTTTTTTTCGAATTTTCTCTCCGAATTCATTGAAATATTTTGGGACACAACGCTATTCTTTGCGCCTTAAATAATTTTTTAAATCAATTTATTCACGAAAACCCCCCAGACAACTACGCACAAGCATGGGCACACACACACTAACGTACACAGATACCTGTATACACACACACACTAGCACAGCGGCCACTAGTTTCATACACACTAACGTACACAGATACCTGTATACACACACACACTAGCACAGCGGCCACTAGTTTCACACACACTAACGTACACAGATACCTGTATACACACACTAGCACAGCGGCCACTAGTTTCATACACACTAACGTACACAGATACCTGTATACACACACTAGCACAGCGGCCACTAGTTTCACACACACTAACGTACACAGATACCTGTATACACACACACTAGCACAGCGGCCACTAGTTTCACACACACTAACGTACACAGATACCTGTACACACACTAGCACAGCGGCCACTAGTTTCATACACACTAACGTACACAGATACCTGTATACACACACTAGCACAGCGGCCACTAGTTTCATACACACTAACGTACACAGATACCTGTATACACACACACACTAGCACAGCGGCCACTAGTTTCATACACACTAACGTACACAGATACCTGTACACACACTAGCACAGCGGCCACTAGTTTCATACACACTAACGTATACAGATACCTGTATACACACACTAGCACAGCGGCCACTAGTTTCATACACACTAACCTACACAGATACCTGTATACACACACACACTAGCACAGCGGCCACTAGTTTCATACACACTAACGTACACAGATACCTGTATACACACACACACTAGCACAGCGGCCACTAGTTTCACACACACTAACGTACACAGATACCTGTATACACACACTAGCACAGCGGCCACTAGTTTCATACACACTAACGTACACAGATACCTGTATACACACACTAGCACAGCGGCCACTAGTTTCACACACACTAACGTACACAGATACCTGTATACACACACTAGCACAGCGGCCACTAGTTTCATACACACTAACGTATACAGATACCTGTATACACACACTAGCACAGCGGCCACTAGTTTCATACACACTAACCTACACAGATACCTGTATACACACACACACTAGCACAGCGGCCACTAGTTTCATACACACTAACGTACACAGATACCTGTATACACACACACACTAGCACAGCGGCCACTAGTTTCACACACACTAACGTACACAGATACCTGTATACACACACTAGCACAGCGGCCACTAGTTTCATACACACTAACGTACACAGATACCTGTATACACACACTAGCACAGCGGCCACTAGTTTCACACACACTAACGTACACAGATACCTGTATACACACACTAGCACAGCGGCCACTAGTTTCATACACACTAACGTACACAGATACCTGTATACACACACTAGCACAGCGGCCACTAGTTTCATACACACTAACGTACACAGATACCTGTATACACACACTAGCACAGCGGCCACTAGTTTCATACACACTAACGTACACAGATACCTGTACACACACTAGCACAGCGGCCACTAGTTTCACACACACTAACGTACACAGATACCTGTATACACACACACACTAGCACAGCGGCCACTAGTTTCATACACACTAACGTACACAGATACCTGTATACACACACTAGCACAGCGGCCACTAGTTTCACACACACTAACGTACACAGATACCTGTATACACACACTAGCACAGCGGCCACTAGTTTCACACACACTAACGTACACAGATACCTGTATACACACACACACTAGCACAGCGGCCACTAGTTTCATACACACTAACGTACACAGATACCTGTATACACACACACACACTAGCACAGCGGCCACTAGTTTCATACACACTAACGTACACAGATACCTGTATACACACACACACTAGCACAGCGGCCACTAGTTTCACACACACTAACGTACACAGATACCTGTATACACACACACACTAGCACAGCGGCCACTAGTTTCATACACACTAACGTACACAGATACCTGTATACACACACACACTAGCACAGCGGCCACTAGTTTTCACACACACTAACGTACACAGATACCTGTATACACACACACACTAGCACAGCGGCCACTAGTTTCATACACACTAACGTACACAGATACCTGTATACACACACACACACTAGCACAGCGGCCACTAGTTTCACACACACTAACGTACACAGATACCTGTATACACACACTAGCACAGCGGCCACTAGTTTCATACACACTAACGTACACAGATACCTGCATACACACACACACTAGCACAGCGGCCACTAGTTTCATACACATCGTCCCCGAAGTCGGAAAGCAGCTACCTTCACTGTAAGCGAAAACGGTCGCACAAGCTAAAAATCTCACCATTGATGAACCTCAGAGCTCTAGCCAAAATACGAACCCCCCCCCCCCCCCCCCCCCCCCCCCCCCCCACACACCACACACACGGGGGCCGTACCTCTTCTTCCCTTCAGAGAATGTGACCGGAAACGACAAAAAGATTGTCTCCCTTACCAAAATGGCGCCGAGTCCTCCAAAACTTTGTCCAGGACATCTTCAACCTGTTGTCACAGCTGTGCCACAAATTATGAATTATTTCTCTCAGCCCACACTTCCCAACCTCTCGTAAATTTTAAACTTCCTCCCTCCTTCCTCTCTGCCACCCCCCCTCCCCCCCACCCCTCGGCACAAGAGGGACAGAGAAAACTCGACAGTATGGACAACTTAAGTGCTGAAAGCTCTGCTCACAGAGAGAGGAGAGAGAGAGAGAGAGAGAGAGAGCGAGAGAGAGAGAGAGAGAGAGAGAGAGAGAGAGGAGAGAGAGAGAGAGAGAGAGTGCGCGTGCATGCGTGCGTTTATTTTTAATTTATTTATTTCATTCTTTTATATCGAGGATAATGGAATAAGCACTTGTGTGCTTTTTTACATCCAGTCCCCGTGTGTATGCAGTTTTGTAAATTTTGTCATCCATTCCCACCGGCACATAATGGCCTACTCTTCCGAAAACCGGAACGGGTTTTAACGTGTGCGCAAGATGTTCTGCGTGCGTTCGCACACGGGGCCTCGGTTTATAGTCTCATCCGAAGGACTTTTGGGGAGAGTAAAGTCGGCACTGATATTAACTCCAGGGGGAAAATATCCCCTTGAACGGGAATCGAACCCGGGTCGTCAGATTGCGAGCGCAATGTTCTAACCACTAGGCTATCGTGTGTGTGTGTGTGTGTGTGTGTGTGTGTGTTGAGCATAAATTTCCCTGTTTAAGATAACCCCCACTTATCATCAATTATAATAATAACATGTCATTTTATTTCTTGATGTCTAGTCACTACACAAACCACTTAACCACTATAAACACGATGACAATGTTGCACTTGAGCACATTATGAACTTGTTGTTTATATGCTACACAGATTCTGTTTTCTCATGTACAAACATTTATACGATGAATGAAGACAACAGCCCCATTTCCATCATACCCTAAACACACGCATGGATGGCAACAACCACACTTTTATCATCAACAATGACACTTTTTCCCCAAGTGGGGAAGCGGGGGTCTTTCAGTATAAGCAGCACCCCCCATTTGGGAAATTCTAAGCATGGGCAAGATTTTCTTACTTTGGTTTCTCAGCTACAGTTCCCCGGTTCACTACTGGGCGTACGCCAGTTTCACCCACTATCAAAGTAGCCGCATTCCGACTTTGGGATGATTGTCTACACGTGACACCAATGCGCGATCGTTTTTTAAAGAAAAAAACGTTCACTTTTTTCCTCACCCCTTCTTACCAGCACGAATGCCCTAATCTTTCGGACTCCCCCCACTCCAACAGGTTTTAATGTGTGTGCAAAATGTTCTACGTGAGTTCGCACACGGTGCCTCCGTTTATAGTCTCGCCCAAAGGGCTTTCAGGGGAATGAAGTCATTACTGGAGTTAACTCTGGGGGAAGATCCCCTTGAAGGGGTACCTCGTTGGTGGCTCAAACCCAGGCCGTGAAATCACGAGCGCAATGCTCTAACCACTAGGCTCTACCCTCACCCCCTTCCTAGATGTTTATGTTGTTGGAATTAGCTGTGAGGTGTAGAGATTTCAAGAAAAATGTCAAGACGGAACCTTTGTCATCTACCCCACAAACCATTCGAAACCCCTCACGGAATCTTTAATTATTAATTTTATCCACAATTCATTAAAACAACAACCACAAAACAGTCATGATCTAAACAAAACAAAACAGAACAATCGTGTATTAAAAACGTGCCAGCCTGAAGGAAGTGTAGCAAACAACCCCCCCCCTCCCCCCCCCCCACACACACACACAAAACAAACAAACAAAAACCAACAACAAACACCACCAAAACAAAACCAAAAACAAACAAACAAACAAAACAAAACAAAAACCCAACAACAACACACCCCCCCCCCCCCCCCCCCCCCCCCCCCCCCTCCCCGTTTTAACAAAATGTCTAAAGGAACTTCACATCAGAGTCCTGTGCATTCTGTGTCAGAACTTTAAAAAAAAAGATAGTTTACGACACTTCTGCACTCATAACCAGGCAACTCATAATCATGACACCTTGTGTTATAATTCCATACAGAAAAACCCACGTTCACGCAGAACAGTTAATGTCAACAGGAAAATTATTCTTTCATGAACAAAATGACACTTCTGACACATCTAAAACTCCATAGCTAGGGCTCACGAAGGTAGATAACCCACACAAGACAGGAACTGGCGTCAGGATTATGATTTAGCGCATGCGCTGTATGAAAAAGAAAGGCTCATGAATTATGCAAAAGCTTCCCACTCATTATATTCACAGCAGGGACGGCCCTGGAATGATTGGAGTCATTATAAACCAGGCCATTAATTACAGGCCTACAGGCATGCAGCAAATGATAGATAAAGCTACAACAACGTTTTCTTCACAATATCTTGAAAGATAACAAGGGTGGAAAAGACAAAACAAAAAAATGTTGATATTCCTCAGATAAATATGTGATGTTTTTAAAATATCTTGATACAGACACGTTTTCTCCAACCTGTGTGTTACTTCCTTTTTTACTCCAAACCTTATCAAGCTGAACTTTTGGATCAAGATATATATACTCTCTGTCCGAACATTAACTTGAGTAATAGAGTTTGTGATGATTTATGAAATCTCTGTCTGACTGTGTGTCTGTCTCTCTCTCTCTCTGGTGCTTTGCTTTATTGATTATTTATTTCACCGAATTATTTTTCTTATCAACGGTTTTCCCCTGTGTGTGTGTGTGTGTGTGTGTGAATATGTTCATACTGGGGTTCTCTGATTATTTTCAAGAAAAGGATACACATTTTTCTTCAGAGCATTAAAAAAGAACAACAAGCCCACCCCCTAAAAACAACAACAACAAAACCAACAACACCCAAACAACTACCAAAAAAAAAGCACAGCAGAAAAAAATCTGCAAAATGAAGTTGCCCCTAACAAACCCCCCCCCACCCCAAAACAATAAAAAGAAACTTGAAAACATTTTAATACTAAGTTGAAAAACTGCTGTCAGACACTAAAAGTACAAAACATGTGGCGCTCCCTGCGGCGACAGGATCTCCCTAAGCAAGGGCAAAGATATACATTTTGTACAAAGGACGTTGTTATGGTGATGTAATTCATTACCGTGCAGTGTACAAGTACAACGCAACACATTACAAAACAACACAACACAGCACAGCACAACACAACACAGCACAACACAAAACAGCACAACACAGCACAGCACGACACAACACAGCACAGCACAACACAACACAGCACCACACGACATATCACACCAAATGTACAACAAAACAAACCAAACCAAACCAGACCAAACTAAATACTGCAACACACAGCACAGCACGTGCATTGCTGTACAACACAACAACATCACCACAACAACATGCAGTCTGAACATAATCATGCCAATGCTTGCAGTTTTCCTTTTAACATCCTCATCACCTCCAAAACACACTGTCTTTCTTTTCTCTTTTTCTTTCTCTCTCTCTCTCTCTCTCTCTCTCTCTCCCCCCCCCCCCCCCCCCCAAAAAAAAAAAAAAAAAAAAAAAAAAAGAAAAAAAAGAAAGAGGAGAGAGAAAGGCTAGGAGGGGGAGGAGGGGGAAGGGGGGGGGGGGGGGGAGAGAAGCAGGGAATATAATGGTGATGAGGGACACCAGCTTTCAGTTAGAGTAATTACAAATGCAACCAGGGAAAAAAAGTCAGGACCCTTCACATTCGCATTTCAACAATAACATCTCTCCCCCCCCCCCTTCCAATGCAACAAACAAAGAAAAAGCAAACAAAGAAACAAGCAAACAAAGAAACAAATCTAGCATTGTTTTTCTGGCTTTCTTCACACAGATATATCAACACTTGTATTGTGGATATATCAACACGATTCATTACAACAATCCAACCCCCTCCCCCCCTCCAACAAACAGACAAAGAAACAAATCTAGCATTATTTTTCGGGATTTCTTAACGTGGCTATATCAACACTTGCACTGTGAATATGTCAACACTATTGGCACTGTGAATATCTCGACACTTGCAATGTGGATACATCAACACTTGCAATGCCAAGTGCAAGCAGACGGCATAGCTGGAGACTCCACAAACGAAGGAGGAAATAAATAAATAAACAAACAAACATGGACGCCCCATGGAGGCCATTATCTTTTCACCGCAAGCTTTCCAACAAAATGTCAGAGGATGGGACAAAGATAAATGCTTTTACTGATCGATTGGGTAATTGGCTGCCGCGCCAGATTGGCTACTTTTCCCTGTTCAAGTCAAGCTGACTAGTTCAAGGACGCACACGCGTGCACGCGCACGCACGCACACACACACACCAAACACACACACCAAACACACACACACATACACACACTGAATGAAACATTTTCTTTCTTTTTTTAAAATTTTCATTGGCGATCTTAAATCACAGAATTCAGCAATTTCAACTGTATCATTTGGATTTTTTAAAAAGTCTTTTTTTTGGGAGGGGGGGGGGGGGGGAATGGAGGGGAGGGTGACGCGACAGAATTATTTGTTTCTTATAAGATGTTTGTGCTTTTATTGTTGTTCTTTAAGCCTTTGTTTTTGTTTATTTTCAAGCAGACGGAAGGCAGAGAGGATGACAAAAGAAATGAACACACAAAGAGAAGTGAAGGAAGGGCAAAGAGTGACAGCGGTCAGTCAGGGACACTGGTCAGCAAATAACGGCTGACAGTCTTCTTGTCCGAACTGGACTGAACAACATTTCTGGACACACTGAAGAAGGCACGGGGAGGCACAGAAGAATGTGGAGAAACAATGATCACTCACACAATCATCATATTTTTACAGTGATATTTTATCATAACTTAAACTATATCATAAAGTTAACGACTCAGTCTGACTGAAACAAACATTCCGGTGTCTTAATTGTTGATCAAAACAAAACAAAACACAATAAAGCATCACCCACCGACCCAAAAAACCAAAACAAAGCCCAGCCAACCAATCCACCGAGCAAGAAAACCAAATCTGCACAGGTATGTCAGGCGAGTGATAAATTAATACTGTAATCATGTAACGCGACTCTCCTATCTCGAGTAATGTTTCAGATTTGAATCAGGATATCAACTCGTATTTAAAACAGGATACTCCCAAATCCTATTTTATAAATAGGATCAGAAAATATTTGAAGGAAGATTTGACAAAGCAGACTAAAACAGGTGATCTGATCTAAGAAATGTTAACGTGAACAGGACATGAAGAAAAGTTCAAACTTCTTCAGGAAATGTCCACATTAAAAACAAGAAGTAAAAATCCAAGGCTTCAATTCACCAAAAACAACAAAATAAATTAAAAACGAATAAAAAAAACAATTTTAATAAAAGAATATTTAAAAATGAAATAAAGAGGGACATTAGATTTAGAAGGTTTAACGTAAAAAGACATGAATGAAAACTTATATCAGAATGGAGACACATGGTGACCATTCAAATATCTGGGGTGATACGTACCCACTACATACAGAATTAAACATGAATCTTAGCATTTGTACGATTTTTGAAAAAGCAGGCACTTTTTACTACATTTTGAGTATTAGGCATACTTCAAATTAAACATATAAAAACTTCAATCTGAATGAGAATCTTATAGCATCGTTTATATGGAGAAGCCTAATGGTTGACGCCACTTTACTATATTCTGGTTGTATCGTAAATTCCAACCCATCACCTCATTTTTGACATTTTTTATAATTATAATTCTAAAAATTCTTACAGTTTTACGTTCATTATTCTGAAAAGTTCAGCATTTAAAATACTACAATTTTCCTCATTATTTTCGTTATGTTAAATTAATTTCGGCAAGCTTTTTCTTACTGGGGCATATAGAATATCTCACAATCTTTCCAGCAGCCTCTTAGCCTACCTGTTATACTATATGTCGAGGTGCTTAATATGTTGCCCGCACTTTACTTCAGTATTCGGTTGCATGTTAAAGATTCTAAACCAATGCACATGCATTTTTTGCTACATTTTTTTGTTATATTATGTTAAAGATTCTAAAACACTTGACTATACATTTTTACTTCATTATTCTGTTAAATTATGTTAAAGATTCTAAAATACTGTACTATAGTTTTACTTCATTATTTTGTTATATGTTATAAATTCTAAATTTCCGTGCAATGCATTTTTCTTCTGGAGAGATAAAAATATCTCACTCATCTCCAAGATCAGACTAATGCGCTCCCTGTCATATCCATATTTCTGTATGCCTGTGAATCATGGACCCTGACTGCAGATTTGGAGAGAAGAGTACAGGCGGTGGAGATGAGATGCTTTCGGAGACTCCTTGGCATCTCCTACAAAGACCACATAAGCAACGAAAGCGTGCATAACAGAATCCAGCAAACCATTGGACCCTATGAGAACCTTCTAACGATCGTGAAAAAGCGTAAACTTAAATGGTATGGGCATATCACAAGCTCAAAAGGACTTGCAAAGACAATTTTACAAGGCACTGTCCAAGGAGGAAGAAGAAGAGGCAGACCAAGGAAGAGCTGGGAGGATAACATCAGCGAATGGACAGGCCTAGAACTCAACAAAACCCTGAGAAAGGCAGAACAGAGAGAGGAATGGAGGGAACTGGTTGTTGAGTCTTTGAGGGTGCCCCCACGTCGTCAGACTACGGGACAGATAGATAGATAGATAGAATATGTTAAAGATTCTAAAATACTGTACCATATACTTTTACTTCAATATTCTGTTATGTGTTAAAGATTCTAAAATACTTTACTATACATACAAGTCCTTCGGATGAGACTATAAACCGAGGCCCCGTGTGCGAACCCATGCAAAACATATTGCGCACACGTTAAATCCTGTTCCGCTGTTCGAATGAGTAGGCCATTGTGTGCTGGTGGGAACAGATGACAAAATTAAAAAAACACCGCATACACACGCATAAAAAAAAATCATCTGAGCGCTTTGATTTGTTGCTTTACAAGATTCAGCGCTATCTAAATTCAATACATTATTATTATTATTATTATTATGATGATGATGATGATGATGATGATTATTATTATTATTACTTCATTATTCTGTTATATGTTAAAAATTCTAAATTACTGTATCATACATTTTTACTTCATTATTCTGTTATATGTTAAAGGTTCTAAAATACTGTACCATACATTTTTACTTCAATAATTATTCTCCTATGTTAAAGATTCTACATTAGTCAGCCATAAATATTTACTTCAGTACTCTGTTATATGTCTAAAGATAATAAAATACTGTGCTATAAATGATTACGTAATAATTTTGTAATGTTAAAGATAATAAATTGCTGTACCATTCATTCTTACTTCATTACTCTGTGTTATGTTAAATGTTCTAAATTACTGTACCATATACTTTTACTTCATTATTCTGATATATGTTAAATATTCTAAATTCCTGTTCATTATTCTGTTATATAATGTTAAATAATGTAAATTACTGTACCATGCATTTCTACTTAGTCATTTTGTTACTGTGTCAGAAATTCACACAACACTACCATACACTTTTTCTTTTCACCATGTTACAGATTTTAAAAACACTGTACCATACATTTTTACTTCATCATTTTGCTGCACATGTGTTAGAAATATATTGATTTGAAAAACTGTACCATCCATTTTCACTTCGTCATTTTCTTACTGAAGGAGAAATTAATAAAAAAAACAACCCAACCCTGTCCCATGAAATACCGGTCCATCTCCTCTGGCAACTTGTCGTTTGTTTCGATGTCTGCCTTGCCCTTAGTTCGTTTTATCCTTTGCTTTTACTTTTTCATTCATGAACTTGTTGGTTGGGCAAAACAGCAAAGGACACTGGGATTTTTTCAGACGTTTGCTTATTTATTCGGCAGACATGTCTTTTGGGGAAAATTGTCAATTATTTTCATGACCTGTGAATGTTAATATTATCATTCTGTCCAGTCATTGTCCCCCTCGTCTTCTTCTTTTGGTCAGTGTAGGGATCATCAGCTGCCATGAGAATGTTGATGTTGTACTGGAGCACAACAATATAAACTACTAGCTTGTTATTGCTATGCTGATTATGTTCTTCATATTAATTTGTTCCATGCTTTTTCAACGATTAAACCCTATTTAAACCGATACTAAGTCGTTTTCTTTTACTTTATAGTTCAAGTACAGTTTACACAAACTTTCAACTTGCTTTATCTGCAAAATAAACTATTCAACATTTTCCCCACAGTGACCCTTCCATTTCATTCCATTCCAAATGCTTTAACCATCCCACAAGGGCAATAAGAACACTGACAGGCACACACATTGATAAGAATGATTACAATTCTACCACTGGGTTGTAATTGACCCCCCCCCCCCCCCACACACACACACTTCAGTCAGCAGCTTTCTGTTCCTTTATGCAGAGGATTTTTTTAAAACAAGTAATAAATCATATATATATATATACACACACACACATATATATATATACACATTATATATAATATATATATATAAAATATATATATATATATATATATTCTGATGACACCAGCCTTTGTTCTGGGACATGTCTGTCATAAATTGTACAGGCACTGGTAACAGGGTTTTCCGAACTCTGGTGGCTCTGTCTTAGTGTTCTGTTTCAAAATGACTCATGTCAACACCTGCTTCTCGACGTTTCTCTGTATTCTAAAAACAACCTGTTTCTTTCCACTTCAACAGCAGTAACTGAGGGTTAAAATAAACTTGATTCGCCTTTCCCCCGGCTGTGTCATTGTCTGCTTATGATAATATATCTGTTGAATAAACTGTGTTTTAACCAAGGGTGTGGTTACCAACATTGGATCAGCCAGTGCCACAGCTTCAGACCACCACTGTCCACTGAGGTGTAGCAGCCAGTCACTGGACTTTGTCAAGCCCATAAACGTTAATCTGATGTTTAATCAAGGTAGGTTAGACGGCTGTCAGAAGTCACCAGAACATTTCAATTCAGCCACCGCCAAACAACACTTTTGTTTGTTTGTTTGTTTGTATTGTGACACTAAATAAAATTCCTGCAGTTGGTCTCTTGACAGAGAGAGAGAGACTTTTATTTATTTATTTTATTTTATTCTTTTACATGGAATAAGCATTCATGTGCTTTTTATATCCAGTCCCCGCGTGAATGCAGTTTTGTCAATTATATCATCCATTCCCACCAGCACACAGTGGCCTACTCTTCCGAAAAGCGGATCGGGTTTCAACGTGTGCGCAAGATGTTCTGCGTGCGTTCGAACACGGGACGTTGGTTTATAGGTTGAGAAAGAGAGAGACAGAGAAATAGATACAGACAAAGAGACAGACAGACAGACAGACAGACAGACAAAGATAGGGGTAATGCAGAAATACAAGCAGAGAAGCAAAGGTGACAAACAGAAGACAGTTCCAGATTACCAGTTCAAAAAGAAAGAAAGGGGGCAGATATAGGGGGAGAGAGAGAGAGAGAGAGAGAGAGAGAGAGAGAGAGAGAGAGAGAGAGAGAGAGTGGGGGGGGGGGAGGAGGTGGAAGACAGAGACAGAGACAGAGAGAGATAGAGAGAGAGAGACAAAGAGAGACAAGAGAGAGAGACAGAGAGGTGGGGGACAGAGAGAGATTATAGATAGAGAGCGAGACAGAGACAGACAGAGACAGAGAAAGACAGAGACAGAGACAGAGGGAGAGAGAGAGGTGGGGGGAGAGAGCAGACAGAACAAGCAGTTGGCTCAGGTGCTGCCAACAGACAGACACACCACCAACAAACGGGCCATTGTCTAGCGCCACCAAGCCAGGACGCGGAGACACGCACTGTGGTCACACTGCCTGCACACACACACACACACACACAGAACAAACAAGGGGCAGCCAACTTGTCCTCTGCCTGCCCGCCTGCCCACACCGTGCCGAGCCTCCGCCATTAAGGGGCCATCAGCCGCCCTCACCTCTGACCTGGCGGGGTTAAAGGTTTGACCTTTCTGTCACACTGTGGTGCCCGGTGCTTGCAGGTGCAGTGTGGTGTGTGTGTGTGTTTATTTATCTTTATTTTTTTTATTTTATTTTATTCTTTTATATCGAGGATAATGGAATAAGCACTTATGTGCTTTTTTTTTACATCCAGTCCCCGTGTGTATGCGGTTTTGTAAATTTGTAATCTGTTCCCACCGGCAAACAATGGCCTACTCTTCCGAAAAGCGGAACAGGATTTTAATGTGTGCGCAAGATGTTCTGCGTGCGTTCGCACTCGGGACCTCGGTTTATAGTCTCATCCGAAGGACTTTTTGGGGAGAGTGGAGTCGGCACTGATGTTAACTCCAGGGCAAAATATCCCCTTGAACGGGAATAGAAACCGGGTTGTAAGATTGCGAGCGCAATGTTCTAACCACTAGAGTATCCCGTCTGTGTTGTGTTTGTTGTGTTGTGTGTATGTGTGTGTTGTTTTGTGTTGTGTGTGAGAACAATTTTTGAACAATGTTTATTTTTCAGAGGGTACTAGATTAAGCATTACATGCTTAAAATTTCTTTTTTTTTTACATCCAGCCCTCAAAATAATAAATAAATGAATAAGAATGGAAAATATGCATACTGACATAGAATTGCATGGAAAACAATACACACACAGACGCACACACACATACTGGAAGGCAAGCAAGATATAGAGAACATGAGAGAGAGAGAGAGAGAGAGAGAGAGAGAGAGAGAGAGAGAGAAGAGAGTGCTTAAAGATACTCAGAAAAAATGAAAACAAACAAAAAATTAATGGGAATGGATATTAACAATAACTAACTATACCATGCGCGGAGACAGTTTGTGTAACTGAAACTACTAGCGGTTTGATTAAAACATTTGTGGTGAAAGAAATGACATTTTCATGAGTCATTAGAAAATCATAGAAAAAAGACTCTTAAATCTTGAAAATTCTGTCTCATCTTTTAGAAAGGTTGGGAGCCTATTCCAAAACCAGCTCCCAGAATATACCAGACATGATTTAAACAGAGTAATAACTGGTAAAGGAAGGTCAATTTTATGTGAATGTCGAAAGTTGTTTTCGCTGAACATGCTGCTCAAGGAAGATGGGGCACTACCATGAAGAATTTTATGCATTAGTACACCTTTATTAAACAGCAATCTTGTTTTGAGAGGAAGAATATTAACATGAGAGAGAGAGAGAGAGCGAGAGAGAGAGCGAGAGAGATTATGTTTGTGTGTGTTTGAGAGACAGAGAGAGAGACAGACAGAAAGACAGAGAACTGGAACTGGAATATTTCTATGAGGGTAATTGGATAAGCCAGAGGCTTCTTTACACCAGGCCCTCATAGGCAAAAGTGAAAGACAGAGAGAGGAGAGAGAGAGAGAGAGAGAGAGAGAGAGAAAAGAGAGAGAGAGAGAGAGAGAGAGAGAGAGAGAGAGAGAAGGTGAAAGAGAGAGAGAGTGAAAGAGAGAGAGAGAGAGTGAAAGAAGAGAGAGAGAGAGAGAGAGAGAGAGTGAAAGAGAGAGAGAGTGAAAGAGAGAGAGAGAGAGAGAGAGTGAAAGAGAGAGAGAGAGAGAGAGAGAGAGAGAGAGAGAGTGAAAGAGAGAGAGAGAGAGAGTGAAAGAGAGAGTGAAAGAGAGAGAGAGAGAGAGAGAGAGAGAGAGAGAGAGAGAGAGAGAGAGAGAGAGAGAGAGAGAGCGAGAGAGCGAGAGAGAGCGAGCGAGCGAAAGAGAGAGAGAGTGTGTGTGTGTGTGTGATTGCTCTGGACAGCCAGGGACAGACAGACAGCCAGGGACAGACAGACAGACGGACAGACAGACCGACAGACACACTGCATGTTGTCGCTTTTCTTGTTTTCGGCCGTTCCTGGCCTGCAGCTTCGAGCTGCAGCCACCACAAGATTTTGTGTGTTATGCAGCAGGTTTTGCCCGCCATGAAGGTAGCGGCATTCCGACTTCGGGGATGTATGCTGGGTATGCTCCTGTTTCCCTAGCCCACCCAACCCTGACACGGATGACGGGATCTTCAACGTGCATAAATGAATTTCTGCATGTGGATATATATATATATATATATATATATATATATATATATATATATATATATATATATTAATGAAACTAAGGCATTGGGGCAGGTCCGCACTTGCAGTTGACATGTGATATCGCAAAAATCCCCACCCTAAATTCACCAGTGTACTCCCTAGCTCACAGTGATTCCCAGGTGGGATAATGAGTGAGTCAGGGTGTGGTATGTTCTGGGTGACCCCCAGGGTGTAAAGCTGAGGAACGCCCAACAACAACAATTCGCCGAGATTGGAACCTACAACTGTCACAGACCCATGGGACTGAAATCCAACGGCTACAGCGTCCTCTCTCTGACTGAATATAATATAATATATTCTCTTTAAACTAAGAGGACACACAACAAATACCGTCTCTGCCATCCTACTCAAAAAACAACCCCCCCCCCCACCCCCCTGTCGTTTTGGTTTGTGGGCCAGCTGATACAGCAGTAACTGATCACGGCCACATGCAGCAAAGGTGAAGAAGAGCCAAGGGGCAAAGGTCTGAAACACCAGACTTTTTCAGATGATTACAGGGGAGGGGCGAGAGAGGGGAGAGAGAGAGAGGGCGGAGAGAGGAGGAGAGGAGGAGAACAATAGCGCTATGTGTTCACTCTTTTGCAGCACAAAGACAAGACACACTGAGGATTGTTTTGTGGCAGGCAGAGAAAGAGAGAGAGAGAGAGAGAGAGAGAGAGCAATGGCTTGGGGACACGCACAGGTAGCCTGACACAGGCAGTGCTCTCTTCTCTCTCTCTCTCTCTCTCTCTCTCTCTCTCTCTCTCACCTCACGGTTCGTGGCCGTGGTGATGGTCCCAGAATGGCCACAGGTTATGGCCCTGACAGAATATGGCTGCCTGCCATGCCCACGTCCATATCACAGTATAGTACAGCACAGTGCAAAGTACAGCACAGCAACAGCATTGCACAACACAGCACTGCACAACACAGCACAGCACTGCACAACACAGCACAGCACTACACAGTACAGCTACAAAAATAATTTAAGCTAACAACAACAAAAACAATAATAACAATAATAATAATACTAACAATAAATAGATACCCCAACCCACCCCCCCTTCCCCCCAAAAAACCCACAACAAACAACCCCAAATAAACTGTTAACCTCTATTTACCAGATACAGTTTGTACCAACAGTTGGTTTCCTCTTTTTATTTTTATTTATTTAAATACTTGTTTTTAGTATATATACTTTGTTTTGTCAACTCTGAGACAAAACGGGAAAATCACGATTGGGGTTTTTCATATAGAAATACCAGTCTCTGGTCAGTAAGCTGCCCCTGACATGTAAGAAAGGAACAGGCCAGCAACAGACTTCTCCCTGATGTCATCTAAAAAAAAAAAGTTATCTGAGCGCTATGATTTGTTGCTTTACAAGATTCAGCGCTATATAAATTCCATTTATTATTATTATTATTATTACTTATTATCTCCAGTACAGAATCAAGGAAGACAAGCCAGGGAAGGTGGGCACACAGGGGACGCAACTTCGTCCAGGTTATTTTGAGGAAGCGGAGGATTTATTACAAAGGGCTCCGACATGATGTTTCGTTAATGTTTACCTCATGACATGATTTTTCTTTCTGAGCACATAATAATTATGTCATTCTATCAGAGATGGGACAGAAAGTGGTCAAAGCCACGCGTTGCTCATGATCTGACCACGGCCCGGGATCAAGCTACCTCCCTGACACCCAGTCAAGGTCTCTCCCCTCCTTCACCCCCCCCCCCCCCCCCCCCTAATATCAGTACTGACTCAACTCGCCTGAAAGTCCATCGGCTGAAATTTTAAACCGAGGTCTATTGTTCGAACGCACACAAAACATTGTACGCACATGTTAAAACCCGTTGCGCGGTTCGGAAGAGTAGGTCTTGTCTGCCGGTAGGAACAGATTACACAATTTAAAAAAAAGCGCCCGCACACTGGTGTCGTGTGTAGACATCATCTACGAAGTCGGAATGCGGCTACAGTAACACGGTGGGCAGAAACAGTCGCTTACGCCATATCTCACCAATGGAGAACCTCGGAGCTCTAGCCGAGCAACGAAAGCCAAACAGCAGAGGGAAGGATAACATGTCAACCGGCATCATCAGACAATGAACATGACTGTGTGCATGGTGGACTTTTCGCCTGCACCATCACAATGTTCATAATTATTCCATTACCTCACAATATTATTCATACAAAATATATTTTAATTTAATTTTTATTTATATCTTTTTTTAAGTTCATAATTATTCCATTTCCTACACGACCTAAAAACTATTAATTGTAACTTGTTGCATGTGTTAGAGTAGGATGAATGCAAGCGCTTTGATTTGTTTTTGCAAGATATAGCGCTATATATAAATTCCATTTATTATTATTATTATTATAAACTATATAAATTCCATTTATTATTATTATTATTATTATTAAAATTCACCAGTGATTTGTTTGTGTACACTGCCCACTTATGAAAACGATCACCACAGTTTTGGTTTAATTTCAACTGGTTTTATCAAACCAGCTTTTGCATAATTATTTGTATGAATAACAATCAGCAGCAGCATAGCAACACAGTTTGTTTATTTTCTACTACGTAACTAAAGAGGGGGTTCCGATATGATATTTCAATAATGTTTCTTTGATTAGAATATTTTTTATTTAAGGACATACATAATATATTAGAAGCAACAGAAAAATGTAACGATTGAACTAGTCTGTAAATCTTTTTACTAATGTTTTATTTTATTCTATTATTACGAGGATAATAGAATAAGCATCCATGTGCTTTTTTTATCCAATCCCTGTGTGTTTGCAGTTTTGTAAATTTTGTCATCCGTTCCCACCGGCACATAATGGCCTTCTCTTACGAAAAGCGGAGCGGGTTTTAACGTGTGCGCAAGATGTTCTGCATGCGTTCGCACACGGGGCCTCGGTTTATAGTCTCATCCGAAGGACTTTTGGGGAGAGTAGAGTCGGCACTGATGTTAACTCCAGAGGAAAATATCCCCTTGAATCTTGGAGGGCGGAGAGGATTTCGTCAAACACTGTCAGGATTTCACCAAACACTATCAACAGTGACATTGTGAGCTTTTCCATAGCCATCATAAGCAGCATGCATGCGCTTTTAAAAATGTTAGTCACCCGTTCCTAGCGCTATTCAATGTCTTACTCTTCCGAACAGAGGAACGGGTTTTAAAATAAGCGCAAATTGGTCTGCTGGGGTTCGCTCATGGGACCTCGGCTTACAGTCTCATCTAAAGGAATTTTGGGTGAGTTGAGGTTGATTTTTTTAAAGTTAGTGTATTTTTATGAGATGTTTATGTGCGTTGCTCAAATGTGACTGTATTTATTTAAATGTAGTATATGTGTATATCGAGTTGTTATGTATCTGAGTGTAATGCTAGACTTTCTTTTGTGTTATAATGTAAAGCGTTTTGTGCT
>CM054140.1:4087435-4089935 GCA_028751875.1 Rapana venosa
GGCAGAAGAGGGATGATGAAGGGGACGAGGTTTGGTTGTCTGTCTCCTGAAGACAACACCCAATCCAGGTACAAGCGGTTGTCGAGAAGTTATGAGTTTCGTTGTGAGTCAGTGCAGGATATGAGCGGTCAGACTGTCTGCCTCAACTTGACCCACGGTCAGTCGCTCTGAGTACAATGGTGGCTCATTACACAGGTGGTGCTGAACACAGGGTGTCTTCATTAACAGGCTGACACAGCCAGGCCTTCACAGCACCCACATGTCTGACTGATGTCATCGGCACTAATGAGATAGAGATACCCCAGCAATCAGTTCAGTTCGATTTCCTGCCTCTTCCGTAAACAAGGCGACCCCTGTCTGTCTGTGTAGTGGTCGGTCAGTATTGCTGCAGCACACCTGAAGTCTGGGGGAAAAGAAAGGGTTTTAGAACAGAAACAGGAGGCAGTGATTCTACAGAAGGCTGCCTTGTTATGATATGGAAGTTAGGTTACACTGTTGTACACAGACTCTCTCCTCAGACAGGGTTTGGCGCAGCACGTGGGGAAGACAGATAATACCGAGACAGACAGATCAAAGGGTAAGCTATCAGACACAACAGAGACACCAGATGAGCAGACGACAGCACAACTTTGAGAATGTCGGATTATACTTGTTACCATTCAGCCTTTCCATCACAACCAGCATTTATCACCAGACAAAGTCCACATGAAACAAAAAGATCAGCGGTTAGGCTCTTTGAGAAGATCTGTAGATCTGTCTGTGACCCATGATGAAAGCAGGGGACGTCAGTCACCACAGAGGACTTTCCCTTTCTTCCCTCCCCTGGCCAGGCAGGGCCACGAAGAAGCGGGGTCTGAGAGCGGGCAGGAGACAAAGGCGAGGAGGTGTTTTATTATGGGGGGCCGTCCTTCCTTCCTCCTTCCTTCCTTCCTCCCTTTCTTCACTGTCACCCCGTCACCCCTCTCTCATTCTTCATCCACAGCTGAGTGGAATACACTGCACTGCACACCAACCACCACTGCAAACACTGACTACACCACACACACACACACACACACACACACACACACACAACCACTGTCTTCTGCCCCTTACTGTTTCCATAGGTCTCTGTCTACCTGTCTACCTGTCTGGTGTGTGTGTGTGTGTGTGTGTGTGTATACATGGCACGCCCTTTCTTCTCCTCTCTCCTGTTCTCTCTCTATATACTCTAACTCCTAAGACTCATTTTCACTTTATAATAAGAATCGGCATAACACACCAATACAAACCTGCCAGAATACTTAACAGCAACAAATCGTCGATCCCACCCACCCTCCTTATCTTCAGTGTATCTGTATCGGCGTGTTCAATACCCGTGTCTGTCTGTCTGTCTGTCTGTCTGTCTGTCTGCTCTCTCTCTCAAGGTGTAGATTATCTATGTTCTACATCTGACTTTCCTTTTCCCAGTAAACAGTTGAGGACAGAATGAAAACAAGCTTTGGTCCTTAAAGAGAGTGTGTGTATGTATGTTGTGGTGTGAACACGCGCTGTGTCCTGCATGCCCCCCTGCCTGCCTGTCTGTCTATCTCTCTGTCTGTCTGTCTATCTCTCTGCCTGCCTGCCTGTCTATCTCTCTGCCTGCCTGTCTGTCTATCTCTCTGCCTGCCTGTCTGTCTATCTCTCTGCCTGCCTGTCTGTCTATCTCTCTGCCTGCCTGTCTGTCTATCTCTCTGCCTGCCTGTCTGTCTATCTCTCTGCCTGCCTGTCTGTCTATCTCTCTGCCTGCCTGTCTGTCTATCTCTCTGCCTGTCTGTCTGTCTATCTCTCTGCCTGCTGTCTATCTCTCTGCCTGCCTGTCTATCTCTCTCTCTGTCTGTCTGTCTCTCTCTCTGCCTGCCTGTCTGTCTATCTCTCTGCCTGTCTGTCTGTCTATCTCTCTGCCTGCCTGTCTGTCTATCTCTCTGCCTGCCTGTCTGTCTATCTCTCTGCCTGCCTGTCTGTCTCTCTCTCTGCCTGCCTGCCTGCATGCCTGTCTGTCTATCTCTCTGTCTGTCTATCTCTCTGCCTGCCTGCCTGCATGCCTGTCTGTCATCTCTCTGTCTGTCTCATCTCCTGCTGCTGCCTGTCTGTCTATCTCTCTGCTGCCTGCCCGCATGCCTGTCTGTCTATCTCTCTGTCTGTCTATCTCTCTGCCTGCCTGCTGTCTATCTCTCTGCCTGCCTGTCTATCTCTCTGCCTGCCTGTCTGTCTACCTCTCTGCTGCTGCCTGCTGCTGTCTGTCTATCTCTCTGCCTGTCTGTCTGTCTATCTCTCTGCCTGTCTGTCTGTCTATCTCTCTGCCTGTCTGTCTGTCTCTTCTCTGCCTGTCTGCCTGTCTATCTCTTGCCTGCCTGTCTATCTCTCTGCCTGTCTGTCTGTCTATCTCTCTGCCTGCCTGCCTGTCTGTCTCTCTGTCTGTCTGTCTATCTCTCTGTCTGTCTGTCTGTCTGTCTGTATCGCTAGGACCTAAGCAGCCAGG
>CM054140.1:4094935-4099935 GCA_028751875.1 Rapana venosa
TCTGGTGAATTAAGGGTGGGGGAATTTTACCATTTCCCAGGTCAACTCCAAGTGCAGACCTGCCAGTGCCTTCATTCCTTTCGAGTATTTACTCATGCTGAAGATCACATATGAACATCAAAGATCCCGTCATTCATGTAAGCGTTCGGTGGGTTACGGAAACACGAACATACCCAGCATGCATCCCCGAAGTCGGAATGCAGCGACCTTCACGGTGGGTAAAAACGGCTGCACACGAAACATTCTCACTGTTGGCGAACCTCGGAGCTCTAGCCGAGGAACAGAAAACAACAACAACAACAACAACAACACCATACTCATCAAGGACAACAATATTGAGATGGCAAAAAGGACGACGCTATGCTATTTTTTCCTGATCCATTCCACATTTGACAAAATCTGCAGTAATGAATCTTTCGTCAACAAAGGCAAGTTCAATACTAAATCGGTTTTATCCCGTTAGCTTGTAAATCATTTTGTGTTTGCAAAAGTAGAGGAGGAGGAGGAGAGAGAGAGAGAATGACACGTCTATAATTACGTAAGTGAAGATGTCTTTCTGCGTCTTGCCCCAGCGCTTGCAAGCATAATTGTGTGCCTAAGTTAACTTTCTGCCTATCTATCACGAGTTTGTGTTGCCATTAATGTCTTTCTCTTCTTCACTGTGCGGGGTCTAGGTTACATCAAATTACCACACTTATTCTGTTAACCACCTTAGATAACTGTCTCTCTATTTCTCTCTCTGTCTGTCTCTGAGCGCGAAAAAAGCAAACAACAACAACAACAACAACAAAAACAACACAAGCCCCGAAGAGGATAAGAAAGAGGAGGAAGACAGGCTGACTTCTGACACAAAGTATCCATTCTTCCTCTCCTCCCTCTCTCAGGTGTGGTGCGTGAAGAGGAGATGCCAGGCCCAATCACAGGACGACCTCCCCTGACACACTGCACGTGGCAGCCGCTGAGCCAGCCCCGCTGCACTGGCTTGCACTTCACGTCAGAATCGTTTGCAACTTTCACTCTTCCTTCATGGCGCTCCGCCCCCTCCCTCCCTCCCTCTGTCTCTGTCTCTGTCTTGTCCTCTCTGTCTTCTTTCCTGTCTCTCCTGTCTCTCCTGTTTTTGCCTGTCTGTGTGTGTGTTGTGTGTGTGTGTGTGTGTGTGGTGTGTGTGTGTGAGTATGTGTGTGTGTGTGTTGTTGTCTCTCGCTTCTCTCCTTGTCTGTCTCTCTATCTCTGTGTGTCTGTCTGTGTGTGTGTGAGTATGTGTGTCTGTCTCTCTGTTTCTTTGTTGTGTCTGTCTCTCTCCCTCTCTGTCTCTCTCTGTTTCTGTCTGTCTGTCTCTGTCTGTCTGTCTGTCTCTCCCTCCCTCCACCCCCTCCGAGTGTGTGTGTGTGTGTGTGTGTGTGTGTGTTGTCTCTCTTTCTTTGTCTGTGTCTTCCTGTTTCTGTCTCTCTGAGTCTGTCTGTCTCTTTCTCTCTCTCTCCACCCGTCTCTCTTCCATTTATATATTATATGGGAAGCTCTTGTGCTCTCTCTCTCTCTCTCAGACACACAAATTGCTAAGTGCAGAACACAGACATGCCAGCAGGCACACTTCAATCTGCAAGCACTCGCATGTATGCACGCACGCACACAGCACCCAAGGACACGTGTGCACACACTGAGACAGGCACAGGCACAAGGACAGACACACACACACACACACGCACACACACACACACACAGAGCGAACAAATGAACCTGTCAAACGTTGGGGGTCTTTTTCTGACAGAAAGATGTAAACAAAAGTTCTGGCCTTTATTTATTTTCTTTTTTCTTCTAAACTTTTGTATTCAGCCCTAGCCAAAAAAACAAACAAACGAAGAAGAAAAGACGAAGAGGAGAGAGAGAGAGAGAGAGGGGGGGGGGGGGGGGAGGGAGGGAGGGAGGAGAGGGAGAGAGAGAGAGAGGAGAGAGAGAGAGAGAGAGAGAGAGAGAGAGAGAGAGGAGAGAGAGAGAGAGAGAGAGAGAGAGAGAGAGAGAGAGAGAGAGAGAGATGAATAGGCAAAGAAAACAGCACTGATGTGATTTTTAATTAAATCTCCTGTTTCTGTCTGTTTCTCTGCTATCCATCATAATCTGGTCTTGTCTTGTCTTGTCTTGTTTCTTGCCGCATCGTTTGTATTGTTTCATACTGCATCGTTTTGTATCGTACTGAATTGTATTGTGTTGTGGTGAGTTCTTCTTCTTCGTCGAATACTCTCACACAGCAGCTATTGTTTGTTGTCTATCATATGAGCGACAATGCGTTGCACTGCCGTTAAACTCCTGGCAAGTCAGGCCCAGCGCATCAGACTTAAGCATAAGAGAAAACTGTTATCTTTTAAGTCTTTCTGGAAAAAAAAGAGTCAGGGGAACGGACCAAAAATAGACAAGAAGGAGGTGACAGAAAGAAAAGGAATGAAGCAGAAACAAAGAGAGCGATGAAAAAGAGGGAAATCCTGGTTCAGAATTTCCGGAAGGTGGGGGTGCTATTAATAGTGACAGGCCCCTGGCATCCAGTTGAGTTGTCTCGCCTTATGGCCCATTACTGGCTGCTGTAGATGACTTCTGTGGTGAAGCTGGGCTGCCCTGGAGGAAAGCATCGCCACTCGACTGGCGCCACTCATTTAAAACAAATCGTGTATGGGGGTGTAACCTTTCCTGTGACAGTGACTTTCTCCACTAAGTTCTGCAGGACATAACTTTCTGATGGTAGTGGGTTCTTTTACATGCGCAAAGTGTCGGTTACATAAAGAAATTTAGACTATAATTGCATTTGAAAGACTAGCACCTTGACCATTAACTGAATGGTCTAGTAGACGGGGCAAAGTATGTGTGCAGTGTGCAGTGTGTGTGTGTGTGATATTCTTTTATTTTTTATTTGAAGGATAATGAAATAAGCACTCATGTGCTTTTTTTTTTTAAACATCCAGTCCCAGTATGTATGCAGTTTTGTAAACCTTGTCATCCGTTCCCACAGACACGCCATGGCCCACTCTCCCGAACAGCCAAACAGAATTTAAAGTGTGCGTAAGATGTTCTGCGAGTGTTCCCACCCAGACTCTTCATTATTTTCATACTTTATTTTTTATTGTATATTTTGTATACTACTTTAAGTCACGGCAGATTTCTCTGCAAGGCTGCTCTCTCCGGGGAAAGCAAACAAACAAATAAACAAACCAACTTAACCACAGTCCATATATGCAGTTTGTAACCTTTCAATCCGCCACAAAGCGCCCACTTCGCCGAAACAGAAAAAAAAATAAAAAGTGAGGTGGCGAAAGTGTTATGCGAGTGTTCCCCGCTCTCCACTTTATTTATGATAGTATCCCGACTTCAATCTGGCGTTTTCTGAAGTTGCTTTACAAGAACACCAAATAAATCCAAATGACTAATCATATCACTAGTATTAATTAACAAATGTCATGTCTTCTTCCTCATCTAATTGCACACTCGTTGTCTGACAGGTGTGAGAGACAACACGACTGCCCTCTGAACACCGTCATTCCTCTGACATTGACATCCGACACACACACAGACACACACACAACACCACACACACACCACACACACACACACACACACACACACACCACACACACGAGCACACACACAAACATACAGAAAACAGCACACACACACAGAAAACAGCACACAAAAAACACACACATACATACAGAGCCCACACACACTGCAAGGAAAACACATCAACACTACACCTGTGGGACGCACTACAGTAAAGGGAGACTAAACTGATAATTGTAGGGGAGATGAGCGGGGAGGGGGAGGGGGTTGGTGTCGAAGACACAAGGGAAGGTGGAGAGGGTGTCGAACACACTCACACACTCACACACACACACACACACATACACACACACACACACGGACGCGCTGTCACCCCCTCATTATGTTTCCTACTGACAATAGCGATGTGCACGTGCTGCGCTGTGCTGTGCTGTGCTGTGCGGTGCTGTAGACAGACGTACCTGGGGTCAGCGTGACCCAGACTGAGTAGAGTGCCGAGCTGTGTGCCTGAGTGAGACACTAGCCAGGTCTCTGGCAGGGCTATTCAAGTGCCTGCATGAGTGTGTGTGTGTGTGTGTGTGTGTGTGTGAGCGAGCGCACACGCACACTATGAAAAGAGGAGTGGCTGAATTTCGCTTCTCAGCTGCCGAGCAATCAAGGATGTGTCAATCACACCAGAACCTGGCTTTCTGACTGCCTGATGGACGTTTCCAGTGATTGGCCACAGCTGAAGGGTTACCGGCACTTCAGCCAATGAAAACACACAGTCTTTCGCCACGCTTTCTGAGCTGGCACAACAGAGGGTAATGGACCACATGACAATGTTCTTACTTCTGTTTTTTTCATTCCATATGAGCTTTAATGCTGTTCCTCTTCCTCTGGTCATTCTTATCTCACCACAATGTCCCGAGTGTATCTATCTATATATAGATTATATATATCTTGTATATATATTATATATATATCGCCTCTTGCACCTGCAACTGATCTGTAAAGCTACTATGCTTCAAAAACATTTTTTTAAATTAGATTTTGTCACAAAAATCGTCTAATGACAATTTCTCTAAATGGGGATATTTCTTTGCAAATGAGAATGTATATTGCCAGTAACTTAAAAAAAATCTATTGTTCAAAGGATAGGGGGGAGGTGGGGGGGGGGGGGGGGGGTGGGGGGACCAATTGCTTCTCTGTGGGCCTAGCGATGTGAAAGAGGATATGTTCAATGGCCGTGTGGTGGATGATGTGGGTGTACATGTGGCTGTGTGAGAGAGACAGCTGAACACCACCTCGCACTCAGCTCACACAACAACTAGCTTCGAGCACGATGTCCACTCTCACTCCAGACTCTCATCCTGACACCAAGCGCAGTCAGTCTCTGTCAGGTTTGATCCCCAGGTCCAAACCAACGCTCTGACTGTTGGGTGTGGTTCCTGGGCTACAGCTCCCAGGTTCCCCAC
>CM054140.1:4104935-4109935 GCA_028751875.1 Rapana venosa
CTTCCCAAAGCCAGGGAAGCGGAAGGCGCTAACCTGTGAGCTATCGGGGATCTTGTTCAGACCAGTCTCTGACAACAACAGCGGAGATGGTTCAGGCGATTGAAGCAGCACTGCGGAGCTTGGTGGAGCAACAGTGTCAACAAACACTGCTTTTCCTTACCTGGCTTGCTTGCCTTTTGTTGCTGTTGTTATTATTGTTTTCCAAAGGCCCATGTGCACAACCTTTGATCATGTAAACATATAAAAATTACAAAAAAAACATAAATCATATTTTCAGTTTAAAAAAAAGGAAAACCTTTTAGTTTTGTTGACTTTGAAGAAGTAAAGGATACAGATTTTTGAAAGATTTCATCTATGGCTGTGGCTTTTTTTCCCCCCAAAGATAACAGTTTCTGTGACGTTTTACGCGTGTTCATTTGGGATTTCGCAAAAGGCGACAAATAAAAAAGAAAAAAGAGTAATACTATTCACCCTTTAACTTTAGCTTCAAGCAATCAATCAAACAAACAAAGAAGAAGAAGACGGCAATGGAGGACAAGAATAAGGACTAAAAATACAATACAAAGAAAAAAATGAACCCCCCCCCCCCCAAACAAAACAAAAACAACAGCAAACAGACAACAACAAAAAATTCCCCCAATTTGGAAGAAGAGGAGGAGAAAGAGAAGGAGCATAAACAGAAAAGGAAGAAGAAGAGCTCAAAAGAAATGGAAGACGACCACGAGAAGAGAACATGCCAAAAAGAAAAACGTAAAGAAACAAAAAGAAGACAGCGAAGACAAAGATAAAGTAGACATGAAGAACACACACACACACACATACACACACTAGCACACACACACACACACACACACACACACACACACACACACACACACACACACAGACACACACACACACACACACACACACACACACACACACAGAGAGAGGAGAAGACAAAAGAGTAAGGGAAAACATAAAGACAGAAAAACAGAAAGAAAGAAAGAAAAGAAAGAGTCAATTCTAGGGACTGTTTTCCTTTTCCTTTCCGTACCAAGACAAAGATGGAGCAGTCATTCTCTAGTTCATTCCACAGCCGATGGTAGATCTGGCAGCAGCAGCAGCAGATTTTCCTGGACAATTCCACATTGGCCAGTAACGCTAGTGTCAGCACAATGGAGAGAGAGACAGACAGAGAGAGCGAGAGAGAGAGAGAGAGACAGAGTGAGAGAGTGAGAGAGCGAGAGAGAAGAGAGAGAGAGAGAGAGAGTGAGAGAGCGAGAGAGAGTGAGTAAGAGAGAGAGAGAAAGAGAGAGAGAGAGAGAGAGAAGCGAGAGTGAGAGAGAGAGAGAGGGATGGGAGAACTGTTTTGTCTTCAATCTCTCTCTGTCTCTGCCTGTGTCTGTTTTTCTTTGTTCCTGTCAAAGTGTGTGTGTGTGTGTGAGTGTGTGTGTGTGTGTTTCTTTTCATTTTCTTTTTATTTCGAGGACAATGATTAAACACTCGTGTTTCTTCTTCGGCATCCAATTCCTGTGTGCATACGCACGCACGCTCATGCATGCATGTGTGTGTATGGCTGCCTACCTGCTTGCCTGTGTGACAGCCCAGCATTTACCACAAACAAAACCTCTCTTTTTCCTCCGTCCCCCTCCCCTCCCCGTTCCCCACCCTACCCCGCACACCTAATCAATCTCCCCTCCTCCCCCTCCTTCCCTTCCCCCTTTTCTTCTCTGAATGAAGTCATAATGACAACAGCCCCATCTAACAAGGAGACAGATAATGATAATTATGCGCATCTCATTTCAATTCCAATTGACACTATCAGCCAATGAGATCGTGGCCTGCTATGGGCAGGACGACAGCAGGGGCCACTGCAGTCACCCTGAGCGGTAGGTAGGGTGCGGTATCGATTCCACACCTAGATCATCACAAAGACTCATCCCGTCTCTTTCAGCTCCGGCTAGATTCTAGCTAGGCTAGAGTAGATTCAAACCCCAGATCTGGACAAAGACTCTCCCAGTATCCCTCCCTCCCTCCCTCCCTATCCCAATCTTCTCACACCTTCAGGCGTGTCCCTGAGCGGGGAGGGGAGGGGGGCGGGGTGTGTGTGTGTGTCGTAAGCTAATCCTGAACCTCAGTGTCCGTGAGTCGACGGCAGTTCTTGGGCACGTCAGATGGCTGTCAAGGCGGATTAGCTGAGGTGTCAAGGCGCTTGGGAGGGGACCTCTCCCCAGGGGAAGACAGCCAGGTGTTACTCAAGGTGTTATCAGGTAGATCGGCAGTACTGTTTGTTGGGAGAACAGGGCGGACAGGATGGGTAGTCAGGGTAGACGGTCCTTGCAGCTGTGCTGTTCATTTAGGGTGGTGGGGGGGAAGCAGGCTTGCTGCAGAACTTGACATCTGGTAGCTTTTGTTTGTGGAGCTGTTTATTTGACCGTGTGCAAGTTGCACACGTGTGTATGCGCGGACGTCGTGAGTGTTTTCACCTGTAGGTGGGAAGAGAGAGAGAGAGAGAGAGAGAGGAGAGAGAGAGATCTCATGATTGGGGGTGGGGGGTGGGTATGGGATGAATAACAATAAATATACAAACAATTTTTTAAAAGATTGTCTTAGAAGGAAAAGGTTTGGTTTTTTTTTAAAGAGAAGTTTTTCTCCTGGTCTCAACGTTGTCATTTTTCAAAGGGTGGTTGGCGGTCTGTTAGTCACACAATCATTATGTAGAAGGCTGAAGGCCCAGGGTTCAAATCCCGCCCACAGCCCCATCTTTCCTCCTCCCTCAATCTGGTCTGAGTGCTAGCCTTCGCATTAGACAACAACTTCAGATTCTGTGAAGAAAATGACTTCAGCACATAGAAGAATCCTTGGCAAGAAGATTTGTCCCTGGCAAAATTATGGACAAAACCCCTTTATCTATCTATCTATCTATCTATCTATCTATCTATCTATCTATCTATCTATCTATCTATCTATCTTTTACTATCTATCTATCTGTGTGTGTGTGTGTGTAATAAAAATGATTGATTAAAGATTTTATCAATATCACAATCACTAGAAGGTAAAGTCTTTTAATGACAGCATCTGAGGCAATATTGAGTAAGAACCATGCATTTAGCCCGACCTGTTGCGAGTTTGGCTCCTGGATGAGACAGAGCGCGCGCAGCGCGCGCGCGCGCGCGCACACACACACAGACACAGACACTCCCTCTCTCTCTCTCTCTCTCTCTCTCTCTCTCTCTCTCTCTCCTCTCCCTCCTCTCCTCTCCTCCTCTCCTTCCTCTCCTCTCCTCATGCCCTTTGTCTTGTCTAATTCAATAGATTTTATCGTGGATGTTGTTTTTATTGCAGTTAGAGATGAGATTATTAGTACTATTATAAGCGATACTGTTTTAGTTTGATATTGTTTTAGTTTTGATAGTCCAGTTGATTATGGGCTTTTGAATTCTGTATCGTATAGGGGTTCTACTTGTTTGAATAATTGTTTTTTAAAAAAAATATTATTTCTCTATTGATTGGAGGTGTATTTCCCCTTCCCCCTTGATACTCCTCCCCCACCCCCATCCTTTCCAATGCTTTTCTGTTATCATCGTTATGTTGTTGTCTCATGGTGATGGGGATCATTTGTTATATTGTTGTCTCATGGTGATGGGTGATTGTTGTTATAATTGTATCTCTATTATAATAATCATTATTGTAATCTTATTTGACTTCTCTTGCTTGGATAGTTATTGTGTGAATATGTCATTTTTAAAAAAGCGCTATTTGAAAAGTATGAGCGCATAAAAAAGCACACGTTTGCTGGGTGGAGGAGGAGAGGAGGGAGGTCATTGAAGGTAATATTATCAGTAATGACGAATGCCTAGTATTTTCTAACGTTTTATTCCTGTACCTTTTTATTATCTAAAGTATAAACGTGAAAAAATGGATGAAACAGTAAGTGAAGTATTTTGTTTGTCCTGACGTTTTATGATTTTCTTTTTTTAATTCTTAAAACATTTTATTTAAATGTGTGTGTGGACGTGAGCGCGCACGCGCTCAGGTGTGCATGAGTATGTGTGTGCGTGTATATGTATATGTGGTAATTTGTATTTTCAATGTATTTCCTTATCGATTTTTTCCTTTTATTTTTTTATTTAAAAATTTTTTTTTTACTGGTTTAATTTAATGGTAAATGATGCAATAATGTAGTGTCTTAGTATAATCATTACGAAATTTGTTCTTAGATAGATGGCTTGATGAAAAAAAGCAAATGCTTTGCTTATTCAATGTACCATCTGGAAATAAAATTTTGACTGACTTGACTTGACTTGACTTGACACACACACACACACACACACACACACACACACACACACACACACACACACACACACACACACACACACACACACACACACTATAAATGTATAATGTGTCCCTATGTACGATTTTCTTTCTTAATTAATTTGTTTAGTCATTACAGTATGTATTCTTTTATTTCGAGAATAATGGAATAACCACTTCTATGATTAAAAAAAAAAATTAAAAGAACGTTTTTTTTTTATTGCCAGCACTCGTGTGAATGCAGTTTTGTAAATTTAGTCATCAGTTCCGATCGGCACACAATGGCCTACTCTTACAAAAAGCGAACAGGTTTTAAGGTGTGTTCAAGATGTTCTGCGTGTGTTCGCACACCTCACTTTTGGGGGAGTCGGCACTGATATTAACTCCAGTTTGTTTTGTTCAATGTCTTTTCACTACATGGTGATTTAGACACACCCGCATTCATACCAAAGTACCTATTATTACACACCCTATCTCTCTCTCTCTCTCTCTCTCTCTCTCTCTCTCTCTCTCTCTCTCTCTCTTGCACACCCACACACCCACCCACCCACACACACTTATATATATATATATATATATATATATATATATATATATATATATATAATATATATATATATATATATATATATATATATATATATATACTAATTACAATAATGGTCTTACAGGTGAAGAATAAATGACTTCAGCAACTG
>CM054140.1:4122435-4132435 GCA_028751875.1 Rapana venosa
TTTTCCCCAGTCCCCTTTTCCCCCAGTCACCCTTTTCCCCCAGTCACCCTTTTCCCCCAGTCACCCTTTTCCCCCAGTCACCCTTTTCCCCAGTCACCCTTTTCCCCCAGTCACCCTTTTCCCCAGTCACCCTTTTCCCCAGTCACCCTTTTCCCCCCAGTCACCCTTTTCCCCAGTCACCCTTTCCCCAGTCACCCTTTTCCCAGTCACCCTTTTCCCATTCAGTCCCCTTTTCCTCAGTCACCCCTTTACCCCAGTCACCCTTTTTTTCACCAGTCGTCTTTTTCACCAGTCACCCTTTTCCACTAGTCAGCCTTTTCCCCCAGTCACCCTTTTCCCCATAGATAGAGCGTGCGGATAAGATATGCACATCTCTCCACAAAAAAGAACAACAAAAAGCCCCAACAAAAAACCAAAACGGTAACAATAACTCCATTTGAAAATACACACACTCGCATGTCAATTACACCCCTCGCGCGCACACACACACACATCTCCCTCTCCCTCCCCTCCCACCCCCAACACACACACACACACACACACACACACACACACACACACACACACACACACACACACACACACACACACACACACACACAACACAGGTCTATCTATCTTCCTCGAAGCACACTGCCACAACTGCCTACACAGGCCCGGGGTCTACATGCTGGGACAGTGACCTGCAGGGTTCAGACACTGGGGGAGAAAGGAGGAGGAGAAAGAAAGCAGATTGCCTGCAGTAGGCAGGAAGGCTGTGGTAAAACGCTGCTTCCAATCAGTCCACGATATATATATAGGCCTAGCTAGAGCCTAGCTTCCCTGCCTGCATTCCTGCCTGTCTGTCTGTCTGCCAGCATCTCCTCACCTCAATGGCTCATGCCAGGGTCAGCCATTTTAGTGAGGAATGCAGCCTAATACAGTCAGAAACAAGACAAGTTTTTGTGTTGGTCAGTCTGTTTCTGACTGATTGTCAATTTTTTGTTTTTTGTTGTTATTTTCTTTCCGTTGCTGTGGTAGAAGCTCCGAGATTCACCAATGGCCTGTCTGTCTCTCTCTCTCTCTCTCAATCACACTCACACACACACACACACACACACACACACACACACACACACACACATATATATATATATATATATATATATATATATATATATATATTATATATATATATATTATATATATATATATATATATATATTGTGTGTGTGTGTGTGTGTTATATTTGTCCCCCTTCCACTACACCCCCCCCCCCTTCACACCCACACCCACACACAGAGACACTGGAGCGCTGTGCCAAAGAGGAACAGTCTTTGTTCATGTTGTTCATTTTGTTCACCTGACGGCTTACCTGCCCTGCCCTGCCCTGTCCTGCCCTGCCCTGCCCTGCCCTGCCCTGCCCTGCCCTGCCCTGCCCTGCCCTGCCCTGCCCGCCGCTTTGTCTTCTGTGTTCCCCTCTGTATCTCTGCTTGGTCTTCTGTGTTCACCTCTGTACCTCTGCTTGGTCTTCTGTGTTCACCTCTGTACCTCTGCTTTGTCTTCTGTGTTCCCCTCTGTATCTCTGCTTTGTCTTCTGTGTTCCCCTCTGTACCTCTGCTTTGTCTTCTGTGTTCACCTCTGTACCTCTGCTTTGTCTTCTGTGTTCACCTCTGTACCTCTGCTTTGTCTTCTGTGTTCCCCTCTGCTTTGTCTTCTGTGTTCACCTCTGTACCTCTGCTTTGTCTTCTGTGTTCACCTCTGTACCTCTGCTTTGTCTTCTGTGTTCCCCTCTGCTTTGTCTTCTGTGTTCACCTCTGTACCTCTGCTTTGTCTTCTGTGTTCACCTCTGTACCTCTGCTTTGTCTTCTGTGTTCACCTCTGCTTTGTCTTCTTTGTTCCCCTCTGTACCTCTGCTTTGTCTTCTGTGTTCCCCTCTGTACCTCTGCTTTGTCTTCTGTGTTCCCCTCTGCTTTGTCTTCTTTGTTCACCTCTGCTTTGTCTTCTGTGTTCCCCTCTGCTTTGTCTTCTGTGTTCCCCTCTGCTTTGTCTTCTGTGTTCACCTCTGTACCTCTGCTTTGTCTTCTTTGTTCCCCTCTGCTTTGTCTTCTGTGTTCACCTCTGCACCTCTGCTTTGTCTTCTGTGTTCCCCTCTGTACCTCTGCTTTGTCTTCTGTGTTCCCCTCTGCTTTGTCTTCTGTGTTCCCCTCTGTACCTCTGCTTTGTCTTCTGTGTTCCCCTCTGCTTTGTCTTCTGTGTTCCCCTCTGCTTTGTCTTCTGTGTTCCCCTCTGCTTTGTCTTCTGTGTTCACCTCTGCTTTGTCTTCTTTGTTCCCCTCTGCTTTGTCTTCTGTGTTCACCTCTGCTTTGTCTTCTTTGTTCCCCTCTGCTTTGTCTTCTGTGTTCCCCTCTGCTTTGTCTTCTGTGTTCCCCTCTGCTTTGTCTTCTGTGTTCACCTGTACCTCTGCTTTGTCTTCTGTGTTCCCCTCTGCTTTGTCTTCTGTGTTCCCCTCTGCTTTGTCTTCTGTGTTCACCTCTGCACCTCTGCTTTGTCTTCTGTGTTCCCCTCTGCTTTGTCTTCTGTGTTCACCTCTGCACCTCTGCTTGGTCTTCTGTGTTCACCTCTGCTTTGTCTTCTGTGTTCCCCTCTGTACCTCTGCTTTGTCTTCTGTGTTCACCTCTGTATCTCTGCTTTGTCTTCTGTGTTCACCTCTGCTTTGTCTTCTGTGTTCACCTCTGCACCTCTGCTTTGTCTTCTGTGTTCACCTCTGCACCTCTGCTTTGTCTTCTGTGTTCACCTCTGCACCTCTGCTTTGTCTTCTGTGTTCACCTCTGCACCTCTGCTTTGTCTTCTGTGTTCACCCCTGTACCTCTGCTTTGTCTTCTGTGTTCACCTCTGCACCTCTGCTTTGTCTTCTGTGTTCCCCTCTGCTTTGTCTTCTTTGTTCCCCTCTGCACCTCTGCTTTGTCTTCTGTGTTCCCCTCTGCACCTCTGCTTTGTCTTCTGTGTTCACCTCTGCTTTGTCTTCTGTGTTCCCCTCTGCACCTCTGCTTTGTCTTCTGTGTTCACCTCTGCTTTGTCTTCTGTGTTCCCCTCTGCACCTCTGCTTTGTCTTCTGTGTTCACCTCTGCACCTCTGCTTTGTCTTCTGTGTTCACCTCTGCTTTGTCTTCTGTGTTCACCTCTGCTTTGTCTTCTGTGTTCACCTCTGCTTTGTCTTCTGTGTTCACCTCTGTACCTCTGCTTTGTCTTCTGTGTTCACCTCTGCACCTCTGCTTTGTCTTCTGTGTTCAACTCTGCACCTCTGCTTTGTCTTCTGTGTTCACCTCTGCTTTGTCTTCTGTGTTCACCTCTGCACCTCTGCTTTGTCTTCTGTGTTCCCCTCTGCTTTGTCTTCTGTGTTCACCTCTGTACCTCTGCTTTGTCTTCTGTGTTCCCCTCTGTACCTCTGCTTTGTCTTCTGTGTTCACCTCTGCTTTGTCTTCTGTGTTCCCCTCTGCTTTGTCTTCTGTGTTCCCCTCTGTACCTCTGCTTTGTCTTCTGTGTTCCCCTCTGCTTTGTCTTCTGTGTTCCCCTCTGTACCTCTGCTTTGTCTTCTGTGTTCCCCTCTGTACCTCTGGTTTGTCTTCTGTGTTCCCCTCTGCTTTGTCTTCTGTGTTCCCCTCTGTACCTCTGCTTTGTCTTCTGTGTTCCCCTCTGTACCTCTGCTTTGTCTTCTGTGTTCACCTCTGCTTTGTCTTCTGTGTTCCCCTCTGTATCTCTGCTTTGTCTTCTGTGTTCCCCTCTGTACCTCTGCTTTGTCTTCTGTGTTCCCCTCTCTACCTCTGCTTTGTCTTCTGTGTTCCCCTCTGTATCTCTGCTTTGTCTTCTGTGTTCCCCTCTGTATCTCTGCTTTGTCTTCTGTGTTCCCCTCTGTATCTCTGCTTTGTCTTCTGTGTTCCCCTCTGTATCTCTGCTTTGTCTTCTGTGTTCCCCTCTGTATCTCTGCTTTGTCTTCTGTGTTCACCTCTGCACCTCTGCTTTGTCTTCTGTGTTCACCTCTGCTTTGTCTTCTCTGTTCACCTCTGCTCGCTGCTTTGTCTTCTGCGCCATTAAGTCGTTAGGACTAAAAGGACCAGGGGCAGGGGAGAGGGGGAGAGGGGGAGAGAGAGAGAGAGAGGGAGAGGGTAGGGGTGGGGGGTGATGTGCCAAGCCAAAAACTGAAGCTGCCTTTTGTTTGTGAAGATAGATGGGTTTTGGACCGTGTGAAGAGATTTGTAATATTTACCTTCTTTGATATGGGGGGGGGGGGGGGGGGGGGGGGGGAGGGAGTTTGGGGGAGGGGTTGATAATGGAGAAAGGGGGGTAGGAGAGAGAGAGGGAGAGTACAGAGCTGGTGGTGGTGGTGGTGTTGAGGTGTGTTTTATTTAATTATTTATTAATTTTTAAATAAAGAAATTAATCAATTAATTATCTTGTTTATTTTTTATATCGAGGATAATGGAATAAGCACTCATGTGCTTTTTAAAAAATCCAGTCCCTGTGTATATGCGGCTTTGTCAATTTTGTCATCTGTTCCCACCAGCACACAATGGCCTACTCTTTCGAAAAGCAGAACAGGATATAACGTGTCCGCAAGATGTGTGTGTGTGTGTGTGTGTGTGTGTGTGTGTGTGTGTGTGTGTGCGTGCGCCTGTGTGTGTATGTATGTATGTTGTGTGTGCGCGTGTATGCGCGCGCGCATGAGTGCGTGTGCGCGTGTGTATGTGGGCGTGAGTGTATGCTTGTGTGTGCCTTTGTGTGTGCACAGACACATGCACGTTCGAGCGAGCGAACGTGCGTGAGAACGGGATTGCGCGCGCGCGCGCGCGCACACACACACACACACACACACACACACACACACACACCACACACACACACACACACACACACACACACACACACACACACACACACACAATCGCGCGTATTTGTGTGTTGTTCTGTGACTAGGACGGCAAGATGTCAGAGGGAGAGGAAGGACTGAGGGTGGCTGGTTTATGTGTCAGTCACACGCCAAGCTCTCGTTAGGACCTGGCTCCTCTTTCACCTGGTATTGCTGAAGGCTACAGCTCCACAACACACACACACACAACACACACGCACACACACAACACAACACACAGACACTACACTACACACACACACCACACAGATACACAGACACACACACATTACACAACAAACACAACATACACACACACGCACGCACGTACAACACACTACACCACCACACACACAACACACACACACACACACACACACACACACACACACACACACACACACACACACACACACACACACACACACACACACACACACACACACACAATCGCGCGTATTTGTGTGTTGTTCTGTGACTAGGACGGCAAGATGTCAGAGGGAGAGGAAGGACTGAGGGTGGCTGGTTTATGTGTCAGTCACACGCCAAGCTCTCGTTAGGACCTGGCTCCTCTTTCACCTGGTATTGCTGAAGGCTACAGCTCCACAACACACACAACACAACACACACGCACACACACAACACAACACACAGACACTACACTACACACACACACCACACAGATACACAGACACACACACATTACACAACAAACACAACATACACACACACGCACGCACGTACAACACACTACACCACACACACAACACACACACACACACACACACACAACACACACACACACACACACACACACACACACACACACACGCACGCACGCACGCACGCACGCACACTGGCTGGGATCTAAGTATACCATCGACCTGCACTGAGTATAGATCCTACTACTTCATCAGCTGTTGATAGCTATACTTTGATTGTCAGTACACCTAGCTTTACTACGGCACTATGGGGATCTATAGCATAGCTCAGTGGTCACAGCACTCGCTTTCCCCCAGCTAAGGTTAAGCAGCATTGAGCGTGGTTACCACTTGGATGGGTGACCGTTTGCGCGCCTTGGCTTCAGTACAGTCCCCCAGTTCACCCAGCTGTAAATGGGTACTTGTCCTCTTTAGGGTCAGGGAAGGTAAAGCAGCGAGGGAAAGGAGATGGGCGCCGCCCTCAATATGCTGGCCCCTAGAGAAGTGAGGTCTCTGACGCCTCACTTCCCAATGACGGCATAGGTTATGGAACACCTTTACCTGTACCTTGTATGACTTTGCTGGCTTCAGACAGCGAACTTCATAATCTTTTTATGGAAAGTGAAGTAACCTAAAAAAAAAAAAGCAAGGTGACGACAAAACAAAAGAAAAACCCAACAACCACCCCCCAAACTGCAGCCTGCCCACGTCATTCCTGAGGACCTGGCAGAGATCGACTGCAGGCCACACTCCAGCTTTAGCTTCCGGCTCATGTAGTGGCTTCTTTTTTTGTTTACAAATTTTATATTCTTTTATATCGAGGATAATGGAATAAGCATTTATGAGCTTTTTTACATCCAGTCCCCGTGTGTATGCGGTTTTGTCAATTTTGTCATCTGTTCCCACCAGAACACAATGGCCTACTCTTTCGAAAAGCGGAACAAGAGTTAACATGTGCGCAAGATGTTCTGCGTGCGTTCACACACGGGACCTCGGTTTATAGTCTCATCCGAAGGACAGGAATTTAGAGACAAAAAGGGCTCATTTTGAACTTCGTTTTTTTGCTTGCCTGAAAAATTGCTCTGTGTGATTGTTTCGGGGATTGAGGACATGACAGACTGATGCCAAGAAGTCGTGAGGAAGGCAGAAAGAATCTCATCTGAGGCTGCTCCTGGTCTTCCCACGCCAATGTGGGTGGGAGTCAAGCAGGTGACACAGAAATGAGGGGTTGCAGTGATTATTGAAAACATCTGTAACATTTGTGGAAAATATATTGCAAGGGGAGGGGATGGGGTGCGAAGGTAAGTGCTTTGGGGAAAGGGGGGTGGGTGGGTGTGTAAGTTTAATATGAAAAAGACAAGGAAAGAGAGAAAAAAGAAGCCAAAATGTGGAGTGTGACTTAAATGGTCTCCCGCTTACAAGAACAAGAGGGGAACATGCAGGCAGAAAGGCCTCTGCAACACAATCATGTCTCTTGCTTTTCCAACTGCAGAGGCTGAGGAAGTTTAGCTATGAGTTATCACATTTCTCGCACTGACGAAAAGTACAATGCTTATATTTCTCACAGAGTAAAACCACAAACACTACTTTCACTCTATTATAATCTTTTACACAAACAAATGCAGCTGTGGGTATTGAGAAAATTAAAATGGAATGGAACCAGCAGAGGCGCAGCTGACGTCACACACCTGACAAACTAGGACAGCGGCAGCCTCTCTGTCCTTCACTTGGCTAGACCCTGCCTGCTCTCTGCCTTCCAGACAACCGTCTCTGGGGTGGATGCTGAAGGGTTAACTAGAAAGAAGGGGGCTTTCCAGCATCATCCATCACAGGGATCAAAGTCAAAGCTGCACCCAAGGTCACAAGCAACCCCCCACCCCGCCCCCTCAAAAGAAAAAGCAATGTCACAAGCAAAATAACCAGAGATATCACAAGGAAAATCTTGACATAACAAGGTAAAAATAAAAAATCCCCGTCACAAGGAACAACCTGACGTCACAAGTTAAACCTGACGTCACCAGCCTTGACATCACAAGAAAAACCCCATGTCACAATGAAAACCCTAAGGTCAGAAAGAAAAACACATGGTAAAAAAAACCAACACAAACCACCCCCAAACCCCCAAAACCCTTCGTTACAAGAAAAAACCCCAATATCACAAGGAAAAACCCCCCAGACAACAAGGAGTCAAACTTATGAACTTATGAGCAGCGTTCACGGAACATACGTGACCGACCTTGCATACTAAGCCACACAGATATATATATAATGTAGGTAGGCCTGTCGACCTCCAAGGTCTTCTCTCCTCTGCCCTTTGGCCCGGAAGTAAACATCTGGGCAGTGGACCACTCTCCACTATTTACATTTCCTCAGCACACTCAAGAGGTTCTTTGATGAAGAGCTCACTTACTGCAAAGAGAGGAGGTTTCAGCCCAGAGACACCTAATCGCGGTCCGCTCTTACATCTTTTCTTCTTTCTTCTTTTCTCTCTCTCTCTATCTATCTCTCTCTTTCTCGATCTCAAAGATTGCATTCTCTTCTCTCAGCGTAAACAGACAAACCAACAGGTTTATTTAGATTTTGTTCCTCTCACCGGAAGTGGAGAGCAGACTGAAACCAGAGGTCATGGTCACAAGAGTATGGTCAACTTTTCGCAGCAAAATGCAGAATGTGAAAGTGTTTCAGCAGATTCGTAAGAGCAAAGAACAAAATAGAGGAAGGAGAAAAGGGAGCAAGGTGGTGAAGAGAGAGAGAGTGAGAGAGAGAGAGGGGGGGGGGGGGGGGAGGAGAAGAGAGGGAGGGGGAGAGAGAGAGGTGAGAGAGAGGGAGGAGAGAGAGCGAGAGAGGGAGAGAGAGAGCGAGGGAGAGAGAGAGAGGAGAGGGAGAGAGAGAGAAGGGAGAGAGAGGAGAGAGAGAGAGAGAGAGAGCGAGGGGGGGGTAAAGAGAGAGAGAGGGAGAGAGAGAGCGAGAGGAGAGAGAGCGAGGGAGAGAGAGAGAGAGAGGAGAGAGAGAGAGAGAGGTAGGAGGGGGGGGAAGAGAGAGAGAGAGAGAGAGGAGAGAGAGAGGAGAGAGAGAGAGATGAGAGAGAGAGAGGAGAGAGAGCGAGAGAGAGAGAGAGAGATTGAGAGAGAGAGAGAGAGAAGAGAGAGAGAGAATAAATTGTGGTAAATTCTAGTAAAACCAAACCATTTTCCTAATCTGTCCCACCACAAGTCGACAAAGACTGACGCCCCTATCCCCCACCTCCATCCCACCCTCTCTTCTCCCCCCCCCCCCCCCCCCCCCCCCCCCCCCCCCCCAGCCTTCCCCACAGGTCCCAGTCTACCTTTCTTTCCATTATATTATTTATTGTTGCTCGGAAGCTGGGAACTTCTTGTTTTTTCAGGCGCCAGCCCCAACCCCCCCCCCCCCCCCCCCTCCTTTCCCACCTCACCCTCTCTCTCCCTCCTTCACAAAATGCCTTCTCTCCCCTCTTCCTTCAAATTGCTGCCTCCCCCAACTCTCTCTCTCTCTCTCTCACACACACACGCACAGTCTCACACACACATACACATACACGCATGCGCGCGGGCACACACACACAGTCACACACACACGCGCGCGCGCGCACATACACACACACACACTCACTCACTTACTCACTCACACACACATTCACATTCACACACACACATACATACACTCACACACACATACACACTCTCTCTCTCTCTCACTCACACACGCATACACACTCACACACATACACACTCTCCCATCCCCCCTCGCTCCCCCCTCCCCCTGAGGCACCAATCACCAGTCGATCAGTGTTCTGTTCTGTTCTGTTCTGCACCTGTTCTCTTCCTCCTAACAATTCTGACTGTTGTTTTCTTTTCTCTCTTCCCCTCTGTCTGTCCGTCTCTCTGTCTGTCTGCCTGTTCTATGTCTTTCTCACTCAATGGCTCTGAGAAAAAAAGCCGTGTCGCCTTTCTGCCCCCCTTGACAGTAAAGAAGTTGACTGAATTTTTGGATCGATCTGTCGTTCTGTTTCAAATGTGTTCTTTTCCTTTCTTCCTTATCTTGTCCTGTCTGTCTGTCTGTTTATTTGTCTTTCTCACTCTATGGCTCTAAAAAACAAATTCATGTATTGCCTTTCTGCGACCCTTGACTGTAATGAAGTTTGATTGGATCTGTCACCCTTTCTTGGATTGGATTTTGGGTTTGATCTGTCACCCTTTCTTGGATTGGATTTTGGGTTTGATCTGTCACCCTTTCTTGGATTGGATTTTGGATTTGATCTGTCACCTTTCTTGGATTGGATTTTGAGTTTGATCTGTCACCTTTCTTGGATTGGATTTTGGGTTTGATCTGTCGTGTCGCTCTTTCTTGGATTTGATTTGATGTGTCGCTCTTTCTTGGAATCTGTCACTCTTTCT
>CM054140.1:4144935-4152435 GCA_028751875.1 Rapana venosa
GCATTCCGACTTCGGGGATGAAGTCTACATACGACACCAGTGTGCAGTTCTCTTTCAAAAAACAACGAAACACCTCCCCCCCGCCCCCCTCTTTGAAATTCTGTTTGAGGAAAACTATTGGCCTGCACCTACATACACACAATAAAAGCACTCAGACAGACAGAACGGAAGAAAGACAGACAGACAAATTATGTGTTCACAAAAGCATGCAGTCCACACACACACACACACACACACACATTCACGGCAAACAGCCGTGGTTTTATTCATTTATTTGAAGTTGTATATTTTCGTTGAAAGTTTTCTTCTCCCGAGAAATCCACTCTTTTCCACATTAAGAAAAATTCCTCCCCCCCCCCCCCCCCCCCCCCCCATACACACATCCCCAGCCACCACCAAAGGAAAGTAACAAATAAACAAACACAACAAAAGCAGAGAGAGAGAGAGAGAGAGAGAGAGGGGGGGGGGGGTGAGGGAGGGAGAGCATAGCTTCACAACCTTAAAGAGCAGTGACGTGTGTGTGTTTATCAAAACAGAACGTATCAAGCGCTAATTCAGTAATCATCTTCATGCCCCTGTGGACTTGCAGCGCCCTTACACACACACACACACACACACACACACCTACACTGAAGACAAGGAAAAGACAGAAAACAGGAGATAGAACACTGAAAAAAAATGCTATCACTACGTCAGCAATGCTGATAGAGATGAAAGACAGACAGACAGACAGACAGACAGACAAGCCAATGTCTGGTAAAAAAACAGTTTTCAGAGTTCCCCTGTCTCATAAACCTGACTGAAATTGCCAATAAACACACACTCTCTCTCTGTGTCTCTGTCTCTCTCTCTCTCTCTCTCTCTCTCTCTCTCTCTCCCTCTCTCTCTCTCTCTCTCTCTCTCTCTTCTCTGTTTCTCTGTCTGTGTGTGTCTCTCTCCGTTTCTCTGTCTGTCTGTCTGTCTCTGTGTCTCTCTGTCTGTCTCTGTCTCTCTCTGCGTCTGACTGTCTGCCTCTGTTTGTCTGTCTGTCTGTCTGCCTCTGTCTATCTTTCTGTCTGTCTGTCTCACTTGCGAGCGCGTGCGTGCGTGCGTGTGCGTGTATGTGTATGTGTGTGTGTGTGTGTGTGCTTAAGTGTGTGTGTGTGCGTGTGCATTTCACGGCCTCCCAGATCAACTTCAAGTGCAGACCTGCCAGTGCTTTTATTCCTTTCGTGTTTATGCACATGCAGAAGATCAAACTGACACGTTAAAGATCCTGTCATTTTAACCAGAGCTCGATGGGTCACGGAAACCCGAACCTACCCAGCATGCATCCCTTAATTAAGTCGGAATGCGGCTACCTTCATGGTGGGCAAAAACGGTCGCATACGCAAAATCTCACCACTGGTGCACCTGGGAGCTCTAGCCGAGAAATAAAAAACCAAAACAAAACACAACCCCGCGTGCGGCTGTCAACCAGAGCAGACTCCAGGTTGCAGGGTCGGGCTGCTTTCCCCGGGGACATCTGCTCACAGGAAACACGAGTTAACATCAGTGCCGACTCCACTCTCCCCCAAAAGTCCTTCCGAAGAGACTATAAACCGAGGCCCCGTGTGCGAACGCACGCAGAACATCTTGCGCACACGTTTAAACCCGTTCCGCTTTTCGGAAGAGTAGGCCGTTGTGTGCCGGTGGGAACGGATGGGTAAAATTGACAAAACTGCATACACACGGGGACTGGATGTAAAAGAAAGCACACGATTTCTTATTCCATTATCTTCGATATCAAATTTTATAAAAACAACAAAAAAGCAAAACACACACACACAAAAACAAGAAACAAAAACAATCAAAGAAAATAGCGTAAGAAAAGAAACAAGCAAAGACCAACAATCCCGACACACCGAAAGACAAAACACTTGTGGAAAGTCATAACTCAGTCTAGAGACAGACAAACCCATACATGACAAACTTTGGAGATTTTTCATTCCCCGAAACAAAAAAATTCTTTAGGTTTGTTGTTGTTGTTGTTGTCCCTTGAGTACAGTTCCGATGTTAACCAACTGTGACATTTTGCGTATGTGATTATTTTTTCCCAACATGAAGGTAGCCGCATTTTGACTTCAGAGATGTATGCTGGGTATGTTCCTGTTTCCGTAACCCACCAAACGCCACATCAACTACGGGTTATATAACGTGCAGATTTGCTTTTTTGCATGGGTACATACACAAAAGGAATTAAGGCACTGGCAGGTCTGCACTTAAAAGTTGACATAGGTGATGGAAAAATCCCCAGTCTTAATTCACCCACGGGATTCAAACCCACGACTTCATGGATCACTGGGATTGAAGTGGAACAGCGTTAACCACTCGGCTGTGGGGTAGCGTCTGTCCCTGGGACGTCTGTTTCATTCAGGGCCCATGGTTTCCCATAACGCCACTCTCAGGTCTGTCAACAGCAGTGGTGAAGCCACATAGCTGGCACACTCTGTCTCTGTTCTGTTCTGTTCTGTTCTGTTCTGTTCTGTTCTGTTCTGCTCTGCTTTGCTCTGCTCTGTTCTGTTCTGTTCTGTTCTGTTCTGTTTCTGTTCTGTTCTGCTCTGCTCTGCTCTGTTCTGTCTGCTCTGTTCTTTTCTGCTCTGTTCTTTCTGTTCTGTTCTGCTTCTGCTCTGCTCTGTTCTGTTTATCTGCTGTGTTTCTGTTCCTTTCTGCTCTGTTCTGTTCTGTTCTGTTCTTTGCTCTGTTCTCTCTGTTTGTTCTTTCTGCTCTGCTTCGATCAAAGCTATTTTGTTCTTTCTCCTCTGTTCTGTTCCTTTTCTGCTTGTTCGTTAATTTTCAGCTCTGCACTGTCTGTTCTGTTCGCTCTGCTACTGTTCTCACACTCTGCCTGTCTGCTCTGCTCTCTCTGTTCTGTTCTTTCCCTGCTCTGTTCTGTTCTTACTGCTCGTTCTAGTTCTGTTCTTTCTGCTCTGCTCTGTTCTTTCTTTTCTGCTCTGCTATGCTCTGTTCAGTCTGCTCTGCTAGTTCTGTTCTAGATTTCAGCTCTGTACTGTCTGTTCTGTTCTGTTCTGCCTGTCGCTCTTCTGTTCCTCCTGTTCATGTTTTTTCTGTATACTGCCTGTTCTGCTCTGCTCGTAGTTCTGTCTGTTATTGTTTGTCTTTCTGTTCTTTCTTTATCAGTAAAGCACTGAGCTAATATAACAATCTCCCTTTCCTAAATTGTCACTAAACCCTTAAGTCCTTCTTTTTTAAGTTATATTAATAGTGTCCTTCGAAAAGAAGACAAGAAAATCTTGTTCTCATCCCCCCTCCCTCCTTCCTCCACCCCACACCCTTTACTGCGTTTATGCATGCACAATTCACGCGCGCACACACATACACACGCACACACACACACATACACACACACCACACACAACCACACACACACACACACACACACACACACACACACGCATGCACGCACACAGACAGTAATTTTCCCATCTCCTTCTCCCTTGCTGATGACGTCAAGTTTCTGAAGTAAGGAAATCGGTTCCTAACGATTCAAGAGAAGTGAACAGCAAAGGCTGCTCCCCCCCCCCCCCCCCTCGAAATAGTGATGAGGAAATATGATGAGCTGATAGAGGCAGAGTGCACATAGTTAGTGAAACGGCGCCGTCATTTACAAAAGAATGTTCATTTATTTCAAGAGGAAACAGCATCTTGAAGCTTAACACCACACACACCCACACACACACACACACACACACACACAACACACACACACACAAACACACGCACGCACGCACGCACGCACGCACGCACACAAAGTAGGCCATTGTGCATTGTAGGGCGTGGGAATAGACAGCAACATTGACAAAACCACATGCACACAGGGACCGGATGTGAACAAAAAAAACCCCAACATGAGTGCCTATTCCTTATCCTAAAAAAAAAGAGAATAAATATATAAATAAATGAGAAGCAAGCTAAAAACACACAACGACTGTGAAGCAGACCATCTTGAGCATACGTTAAAACCTGTTCCACTTTTTCCGGAATAGGTCACTGTGTGCCCGTGGGAACGGATGACAAAATTTACAAAACTGCATACACACGGGAATTGGATGTAAAAAAAAAAGTACACGAGTGCTTATTCCATATTCCTCAAAATAAAAGAATAAAAGAAAAATAGAAAGAGAAAATAATAAAGAAAAAAAGAAAAAGCAGAAAAAGGAAGGAAGGCAGGAAGGAAGGAAGGAAGGAAGGAAGGCAGGAAGGATGGAAGGAAGGAGGGCTGATGGAATACAGGCTACACTCCACCTTAAGCTTCCGGGTCATGTAGTATCTTCTGTAAAGTGCAAGGCTGAAAAAGTTATGCTGATTTTCACAGATTTGTTTCAAGTATGAAAAAATGCGCTGTGTATTTGTTTGGGGGATTGAGGACATAGAGCAATATCAAGTAGTCACGATAAAGTTGGAAACGACCATCAAAATGAGGATTGCTTGTGCTCCTACAGTGTTGACCCCGCGCATGCATATCGTGGTGAAGCAGCTAGCAGACGACAAAGGACTGAGGGTACAGTGTCTGCTAAAAAAACACCCCCCCCGAAAAAAAAACCCCAAAAAAACCCCCCACATACTCAAACCTACCAAATTTGTGTAAACTCACATGGATTCTCAGTCAGAGGTTAATCTGTCAGAAAAAGTGTTGGTGTATTAAATTTTTTTTTCTGTGGATGCCTCAGTGCGTGGGGTATGAAAGTAACTAATAGCCTCTAGGAAAACAGAAAGGAAGGGGCAAGAAATAAAGAGAATGTATAGCCCAAGACAGAGAGAGGGAAGAGGAAGTGCATTGTTGATTTATATCATTTTCTTCCTTTTATTTCGAGGATAATGGAATAAGTACACGTATGCTTTTTTTACACCCAGTCCCCGTGTGTATGCAATTACGTAGAAGGAGCAATGCCATCACAGAAGCACCACACGGGGAACCGTGAATCGTCAATTGAGAATAGATCGGGTTGTTGCTCACCTTTGACCTCTCTGTGGATTTCAGCGTGCCAACGCTATTTTCTGCTCAAAATCTCAACGTCAGTGAATTCTGTTTTGTAACTCATCTTCATGAGATGGTGCCAGTATTCTTGACTTGACATACATCTACTACCCCCCAAACAAACATCTCGTATTGCATTTCATGATACTCCCATTGCATTCATTCTATGCTTATGGTGTGGTGTGGTGGTGTTGTGTAGCAGCGTTTGTTCACACAGCTAACACATTCCTCTCCCCGAACAGCAGCAATGCCTTACCTCTGAATTAATCGTGAAATTGTTCAACGTTGAAGTTTCAGCAGTACAATAGTGATGGGCACGATGCTGAAATCCACAGAGAGGTCAAAGGGGAGCAAAACTATCTTCGCGCAAGTGAGGGATCTAATCCCCGCAACCAACACACCATTGCCTGTGGTGGCTTTTCAGAGCAGGGGTCATTATTCAGGATTTGATCTGAGCTCGCATATCTCTCTCTCTCTCTCTCTCTCTCTCTCTCTCTCTCTCTCTCTCCTCTCTCTCCTCTCTCTCTCCTCTCCTCTCTCTCTATATATATATATATATATATTATACATACTATTTTATAGTGACAAATTATAGATCACATTATTCTTGTTCCTAGATAGATGGCTTGATGAAAAACAAGCAAATGCATTGCTTATTCACTGTACCTTCTGAAATAAACATTTGACTTGACTTGACTTGACTATTATTCCAATCAATACACGGATGAACTATGAAGAACTCGCGCACACACACATGAACATACGCATGTACCCATGTATGCAGGGATGCGCATGCACATTTGCATGCACGCACACATGCACAAGCACGCAGTCTCTCTCTCTCTCTATCTCTCTCTCTCTCTCCTCTCTCCTCTCCTCTCTCTCTCTCTCTGTCTGTGTCGGTGTCTTCCTGCCTGTCTGTCTGTCTCTGACTATCATTCAAAGACGCAGACACACACACACACATCCCCCCTCTACACATACACACACATAACCCCCCCCCCCCCCCCCCCCCACACACACACAAATAATCCCCCCCCCCCCCCACACACACACACACACCAGCCTGTGAGAAAGATCACCATGGGATCATTCGGCAGCTCCAGAAGTAGAAATAAACGAAATTAAAAAAAAACAAACCCTGAATTTATAGGAGTTGAGCGCATACCTGGCAAGCAATACATACAGCAGAGCTCCTCCACCATCCCTCCATCCCTCCACCTCTCTGTCTGTCTGTCTGTCTGTCTGTCTGACTGTCTGTCTGGCACTGCATACAGGCAACTAGAGGAGCCAGTCTGTCAGATGGAACAGGGAGGTGGGGGGGGAGAGGAGGAGGAGGAGGAGGTGCAGAAGGAGGAGGAGGAGGAGGTGCAGAAGGAGGAGGAGGAGGAGGTGAGAGGAGGAGAGGAGGTGCAGAAGGAGGAGGAGGTGCAGAATAGGAGGAGAGGTGCAGAAGGAGGAGAGTGCGAAGGAGGGAGGGGCAGAATTAGAGAGAGGAGTCAGAAGAGGAGGAGGAGAGTCAGAAGAGGGAGAGGGGGAGGAGGAGGAGGTGCAGGAGAGAAGGAGGAGAAGGGGAGGAGGTGCAGAAGGAGGGGAGGTGCAGAAGGGAGGAGGTGCAGAAGGAGGAGGTGCAGAGGAAGGGAGGAGGTGAGAAGGAGGAGGAGGAGGTGCAGAGGAGGAGGAGGGGTGCAGGAGAGGAGGAGGAGGGTGCAGAAAGGAGGAGAGGAGAGGTGGAGAAGTGGTGAGGAGGACGTAGAAGCGACATAGGGGGGGGAACAGGCAACGCGCAGGTATGTTAAAAAAAAAAAAGTGAGAGAGACATGCCAAGATAGAGCAAATGGGGGGGGGTGAGTGCTGCGTGGGGGGGGGGGGGGGGAGGGGGTTAGAGATCAAGGAATGAATTTTTTATTTATCTTTAACCTTCTTTCTCACCCCTGCCCAACAAAAACATACCCACCTACCTCCCCAACCCCCCCCCCCCCCCCCCCCCACCCCACCCCCCAAAACATGAATAAACAAAATAAACAAACAAGGAAATAAAAAAAACCAACCGCATACAGAAATTGAAAACGCGACATGGAATCACTCCAAACGTCTGATTAAGTCTAACACTGTTTGCATTCAGTTAGGTGGGTTGGGTTTTGCGCTGGATATGAGTTGATTTAAAAAAAAAACCAGAACGAAAATATGAATCGTTTAGATAATGATTGTGGATGATTTTATTTGGGGTTAGTTTCTTTGCTTATCAGGTGTTTACAATATCACCACATGGTCGCCAGAAGTAAAATAACATGAGCAAAAATGTCATATATATATATATATATATATATATAACTACAAGTCAAGAGAATATTTGAATGCTTAAAAAAAAAAAAGCATAGAAATGGATTGGGGAAAGCAGGAAAAGGCGAGAGAGTTAATAGAAAGTTAAAGAACAAGATAAAAACAAAGAGAGTGATAGAAAAGGGGAAATTTTGAACGCT
>CM054140.1:4157435-4164935 GCA_028751875.1 Rapana venosa
ACCAAAAAGTCAACTTGATTAAAACAGAAGGTCTGTGGTTCAACTGATTTCATTGTTGGTTGTCTCCACGCCACAGCTTTGGAAGTGTTTTTTCATGCTTTAGTGAACTACTACCACAGAACTTTCCGAATAGGGGGAGGGAGGGTATGACAATGGAATAAAAGAAACACCTTCCACTCACCCCCCCCCCCCCCCCCCCCCCGAAAAAAAAAGAAAACCCCTGAAAAAGAACAACAACCAAACAAGCCTCTCCCTAAACAAAACAAAGCAAAACAACAACAAAAAAACCAAGAAAAGGAAAAGAAAAGAAAAAAAAAACAACAACCCACCAAACCAAACCCAACTACATTCATCTTGAATTTGACCGTCACCAGGTGGCGGGTTGTATGTACCACCAGAGAGCCCAGCGCTGTGCAGCCAGATCCTTACTAGCCTGCAGACTGCATGCTGGGTATGTATCATGCTGGTGTGCCTGTCAGCTGCTGACGACATGTGGGTGAGGTTTTCCACCTGTGGACGAGTCTCGGACATCAGTGCTCTTTGGAAAGAAGGCGCTAGCCCCCTGACCAGTCCTCTACCCTCTGGCATCGTTTTAATCATATATAATATTAATAGATAATAAAATTCACAGATACAAATAATAATGACATACACATATACATCATTAAAGTTTATAATCACTTTTATTGTTTAATTTTTATAGACTGTTAATCCAATTTTTTCTAAAATTCAAAATGTCCTGGAATGCTGAAAACACAAACCTTTTGATTGGGTGTTTAATGGTCTTGAACTATTTCTGTCCCTAAGCAATGTGTTTTTTCACTAAGAAATTTCCAGGGACGAATCCTTTGACTGTCACTTTTGTACCTTTTTTAAAATTAATCATAAACACGTGAAACCATCAGTTTGTTCATGAAACAAATGGCCCAGACAACAACTCAGGTCAATTTGGTAGGGAGGGGGAATGTTTCAGTTCCCAACGGATTCGAACTTCCCCGATTAACCCGACTTTTGTTTTTTAAAAAGTCCGTAATCTCTAACTTAAGCTCCACTCACAGTAAGAACTTCGCATCACTCAATCATAATAATATACATCATAATAATATCATAATTATGGAATTATATAGTGCTGAATCTTGTAAAGCATCACACCAAAGCGCTTACATTCAAATCACCCACAGGCAACAATCGCCCACGAATAAAATGAACAGATATCAAATTTACACACACACACACCACAACACACACCACAAACACAAACACACACACACACACAACACACAACGCGCGCCCCCGCGCACAGCACAGTACACTTAGGCTGGGTGATGGAGACGGGAGTAGCTGTTGCAGAGTATGGATAGATAATGAGGGAGGGAGGATCTTAGGAGGGAAATATTAATGTTTTGAGGCTGGATTTGAAAGTATGGAAGGCAGGCTTTTGGCGAAGAGACAGAGATAGGTCATTCCATGTTTCACACCCGAAGCACAGACACAGACTTCTGCGCAGAACTACAGGCAGACTGTCGGGGTTTTTCCAAGTGTCGGTGTAAAGTTTTACAGAGTGCATGTCACTGCGTGCACACTACTGCTGACACCCTCTGCCATCCATTTTACCTGTCAACGCAGCACCCAGTACACAGATACAGGCCACTACTGGAGTTACCATCAGTGCCGACTCCACTCCCTCCAAAAGTCCTTCGCATGAGACTATAAACCAGGTACCGTGTACGAACGCACAGACATCGTATTCATCATCATCATCATCATTAGCCATTACACTCAGTGGTGCTTAGGGCAGCAACAAAGCGCTTCTACTCCTGTCTATTCTGGGCCAATCTAGTCACTGATCCCCAAGAGTGCTGCATGGCCTTCATCTCACTTTCTACAGTTCTTCTCCACGTTGCTTTTGGTCTTCCTTTCTTTCTCCTTCCTTCTGGGGTCCAGTGCAATGCTGTTCTTGTGATTGACTGTGGGTCTCTTCGGAGGATGTGCCCAATCCACTTCCACCGTCGTCTGGTGATGATGGTTCCCATGTCTTCTTGCCTGCATCTCCGTAGTAGGTCTTCATTGGAGATCTTCTCTGGCCAAAAGATCCGGAGAATTCTTCGCAGGCATATGGTGTGGAAGGATCGAAGTTTGCTAATCGTATTGCGCACACGTAAAAACCTGTTTTGCTTTTCGGAAGAGAATGCCATTGTATGCCGGTGGGAACGGATGACAAAAATTGACAAAATTGCGTACACACGGGGACTGGACCAAGAATGGACCAAGAAGGCAGACACAAAGAGGGGATAGAAAAGGGAATTCCTTGCACAGAAGGTGGGGATGCTAGCTATACCGACAGGTCCCCGGCATCCCTAAGGGGGAGGTACCTACCTTCACTGGGAGAGTACATCTTCACAAGGAAAACGTCTGGTGTTCAGCACATTGAGGCCATTCTTCCCATCCTGGAGTCTGGGGCTGCAGGCTAGGGGTCTTCTAACCTTGTCCATGTTTAACACTGGCGTGAACTACAGGGTGTTTTACGTGCATGTGTGATCATCTTCTGTGTGCATATATATCCACGCAAGCCCAATTACAGCATGGACGGGTGTGTGGGAGGAACACAGACACACAGACACACACAGAGACACACAAAGCAAATAACAAAGAAATAAAAAAATGACCAAAAAAAGATCAGTTAAACAAAAAAAATCAACAATAAAAGCAGAAGACACGAGCAGAGGAATAAGCACGAAATGAAGAATACAATAACACAGGAGAGAAGAACAGAAACAAGAAGAAAAAAGAAAAACACAAGAGAAAAATGAAACAGGAAGAGAAAAACAATAAAAGAGAAAGAAAGAAGCAGTTCAAAGAACAGGTGACATAACTATCAAACGACTGAAGAAATGAAAGAACGAACAAAAAAAAACCCAAACAAATTACAGACACACAAAATGAAGCAAAAAGTGAGAAAACTGAAGAAAGCATAAAAGCTAACCAACCCAAACCCAACCAACTAACCACCCAAACCATCTAACCACCCAACCAACCAACCACCCAACCAACCACCCAACCAACTAACCACCCAACCAACCAGCCACCCAACCAACCAACCACCTAACCAACCAACCACCCAACCAACTAACCACCCAACCAACCAACCACCCAACCAACCAACCACCCAAACAAAAATCAAAGACAAGAAACAAAAGAAAATAAGACAGTAAAAAATTGTCAAGAAGAAGAATTGCAGAGAAAAATTAAATTGCGAAGAAGAAGAAGAAGAAGAAGAAGAAGAAGAAGATAGAGGAAGAAAAATGAAAAGAAGAAAGAAGAAGAAGAAGAAGAAGAAGAAGAATATGAATAGAGAAGAAACTGCAAAGATTTGAAGAAGAAGGAATGCAGAAGAAGAATGCAAAGAAGAGAATGCAAAGAAGAATGTAAAGGAAGAAGAATTGGAAGAAGAAGAGAATGCAAAGAAGAATGCAAGAGAATGCAAAGAGAAGAATGTAAAGAAGAAGAATGCAAAGACGAGGAATGCAAAGAAGAAGAATTCAAAGAAGCGAAGAATGCAAGAAGAGAAGAAGAAGAAGAAGAAGAAGAAGAAGAAAGAAGAAGCTGAAGGCACAGGATCACAACAGGTGCACAGACAGTTCTAGGAGCCAAGCAGTTTTATTCCTCCTTTTATTTCCTCTGTCTTCCCACGAGACAGTAAACTTTCGCCCCTCCCCACCCCCTCCCCCATCACCCTCCTACTCATACACACAACGACCAATCCCCTCACAACACACACCACACACACACACACACACACACACACACACACACACACACACACACACACACCACACACACACACACACACCACACACACACACACACACACACACACACACACCACACACACACACACACACACCACACAACCACAAAACCACTCACAACCATCACCACCACCACACAACTACCACCACCCACCACCATCATAACCCACTTCTCTCTCTCTCTCTTTCCACTTGGAGTACGTCACTATTTCTTTCGTTCTAAGATTTTTTTTCTTAATCTTTGTGATGGAGATACTGGTTCTATAGTTTTTGCCTACATAAACAAACTTAGTATACACCAATTCCCTATCTGTCTATTTTTTTCTGTCTCTCTGTGTCTGTCTGCAAACATGTTTCACACTGGGGTTTACTGAGTGTGTGTGTGTGTGTGTGTGTGTGTGTGTGTGTCTGTCTGTCCATCATATATTTGACACTTGCCTTTTTCCTGTTTCTATTTCAATCTTCTACCTTCCCCTGAACAGACAGACAGACAGACAAACAGGCAGACCCTCCATATGAAGACAGCTGTAAAGCTATCAGTGGACAGACAGACAGACAGACAGACAGACAGACAGACAGACAGACAGAGAACAGACAGACTGAGTGATAAATCCAAACGAAAATGGCAGACAGACAGTTAAGCTGACAGCAGACATACACTGAGAAAAACAATGACAGACAAGAAGACAGACAGATCTGTCTATCAGATAGACAGACACGCTGACACTGGGAAGACATACCGATACAGACAGTCCCCAAACAGAGATACAGACAGACAGATAGATAGACTGGGAGATAGACAGATAGATAGAATTAGATAGATAGAATTACATAGATATATAGACCGATAGATAGATAGACAGACAGACAGACAGATAGAGAGATATATAGATAGATATATAGATAGATATATAGATTGACAGATAGAGAGACAGACAGACAGACAGATAGATAGGCAGACAGACATAGATAGAGATAGATGATAGATACATAGATAGATAGACAGACAGATAGAAAGATTGATAGATAGATAGATAGAAAGGTAGGAGGGTAGATAGAGACAAACAGGGAAATGAGAGAGACAGAGACGGACAGACAAAGACAGACAGACAGAGACAGACAGACAGAGACAGACAGACAGACAGACAGACAGACAGACAGAGACAGACAGACATAGACAGACAGACAGACAGAGACAGATAGACTGAGACAGACAGACAGAGACAGACAGACAGAGACAAACAAACAGAGACAAGGACAGACAGACACACACACAGACACAGACAGACATACCTATAAAGAGGCAGCAGTACTGTCAGAACTATAGAGCAGAGAAGAGCGAGAAAAAAACAGGGAAAAAGCAAAGTGGGGAGAGGGGAGGGGGGCGGGAAGGGGGGGGGGGGGGGGGGGGGGTGAGGTTGGAGTTTGGCAGGGGAGATAAGATGTGTGTATCTAATGACACTTACATGTAACTCCTCACATCTCCAGGCCACAGCGATACAATACTACTGCTTCCTCAGGATGGGGGGGGGGGGGGGGGGGGGGGGGGGGGGGGGGGGGGGGGAGGAGGAGGAGGGGGGAGGAGAGGAGGAGGAGATGAGATGGGGGACTGGAGGGCGGGATTTGTATTGGAAGAAAAATGTTTTAGAAGAGGAGGGGGGAAGTAGGGGGCCGGAATTGGAATAGAACTGTTTTGAAAGATCGGGGAAGGGAAATAATGAAATGGGGAATGGGAAGAGAAATGTTTTTGGAAAGATAGGGGAAGGGGTGAGAGTTGGAAGAGAAATGTTTTAACGCAATAAGGGGGGAGGATTGAGAGGGCAGGGGGAGGGGGGGGTAGGGGAAGACGCAGTGGGTGAAATGAATTACAAGAAAATTCAAAAGAAAAATGATTAGAAAGAGTACGTGAGTGACTGAGTGTGGATATTCATGGAAAGAAAGAAGTGAGGAGGAAAGAAAATAATGCAGTATGAAAAGTGGAGAAAGGGGGCGTGGGGGGTGGGGGTGAGGGGGGGGGGGACACACAGACATACCGACAGAAGAGAGAGAGAGAGAGATGAGAGAGAGATGAGAGAGAGAGAGAGAGAGAGTGAGAGAGAGAGAGAGAGAGAGAGAGAGAAGAAGGACGACAACACACACACACACACAAACAGATTTTTAAAAAAGATGGATGGCTTGCTGAAAGAAAAAGCAAATGCACTGCTTATTCAATGTACCATCTGGAAAGAAGTATGTGACTTTGGCTATGGCATGTGCACACATAGACGCATGTAGACACTCAAATGAGAAGAAAAAGAACTGTTAAAAAAGAAACAACATTAAACCAGACAATAAGAAAGAAAGAAAAAATACAGAGAGACAGAAGAAGAAAGAAACACAGACAGGCAGACCGACAGACAGGGGAAAAAGAAAGAAAGAAAGAAAGACAGAAAGAAAGAAAAAGGAAAAAAAAGTAGACGAGGGGAGGAAGAAAAGGAGAAGGAGGAGGGGGTGGTGGAGAACGATAAAAAGGAGGAGAGGAAGAGTTGTGAAGAAAAAGAAGACGAAGAAGAAGAAATGCGAAGAAGAAGAAGAAATGCGAAGAAAAAGAAGAAATGCGAAGAAGAAGAAGAAATGCGAGAAGAAGAAGAAATGCGAAAAGAAAAGAAATGCGAAGAAGAAGAAGAAATGCGAAGAAGAAGAAAAAGAGAAATGCGAAGAAGAAGAAATGCGAAGAAGAAGAAATGCGAAGAAGAAGAAGAAATGCGAAGAAGAAGAAATGCGAAGATGAAGAAGAAATGCGGAAGATGAGAATGCGAAAGAAGAAGAAGAAGAAATGCGAAGAAGATGAAGAAATGCGAAAGAAGAGATGAAGAAGATGAAGAAGAAATGCGAAGAGATGAAGAAATGCGAAGAAGAAGAAGAAATGCGAAGATGAAGAAGAAATGCGAAGAAGAAAGAAAATGCGAAAGAAGAAGAAGAAAATGCAAAGAAAGAATGAAAGAAATGCGAAAGAAGAAGAAGAAATGCGAAGAAGAAGAAATGCGAAAAGATGAAGAAGAAATAAATGCGAAAGAGAAGAATCGAAGAAGAAGAAGAAGAAGAAATGCAAAGAAGAAGAAAAAAATGCGAAGAAGAAGAAGAAATGCGAAGAAAGAAGAAGAGAGAAGAAGAAATGCGAAAGAAGATGAAGAAATGCGAAGAAGATGAAGAAATGCGAAGAAGAAGAAGAAATGCTAGAAGAAGAAGAAGAAATGCGAAAGAAGAAGAAAGAAATGCGAAGAAGAAAAAGAAGAAAGAAATGCGAAAGATGAAGAAGAAGAATGCGAAAGAAGAAGAAGAAGAAGAAGAAATGCGAAGATGAAGAAGAATGCGAAGAAGAAGAAATGCGAAGAAGAAGAAGAAATGCAAAGAATAATGCGAAGAGAACAGTTGCGAAAGAAGAAATGCGAAAAGATGAAGAATCGCGAAGAAGAAGAAGAAGAAAATTGCGAAGAATATAGAGAAATCCCAAAACATCGCAAGATTGCGAAGAATTCAAAGAAAAAGGAGAATGGAGGCGGGAGAAGGAGGAGGAGGAGAATAAATAGGATTGAGAGAGAGAGAGAGAGAGAGAGAGAGAGAGAGAGTGAGGGAGGAGAGGGGAGGAGAGAGAGAGAGAGAGAGGGCGACAGGAGAGGAGAGAGGGGGGGGATGAGAGAGAGAGAGAGAG
>CM054140.1:4169935-4197435 GCA_028751875.1 Rapana venosa
CTTCTTCTTCTCTATTCTTTTTCATTATTATTATATTTCATTAAAAAAAAAAAAAAAAAAAAAAAAGAGGAAGGAAAAATGAAGTGCAGGTAGACTGACAGTCACGTACAAGTTGATTCCATCATTATAACCAAGTCTGAACAAGAAGATTCAAACAGGAATGAAACAGTGTACGATCTGGGGGGAGAAGAGAAAAAAAACAGAACCGACTTTCTGTCCACGCTCAGGGAACCAGTCACAGCGGGCAATCCTGCCAGCACTGTGAAGCTTTGCTTGGGGCTTGCAGGCAGGGGAGGGAGGGGAGTGAGAGAGGACGGGGGGGTGGGGGTGGGGGGAGGGGGGGAGGTCGGGGGGGGTGGGGGCAGGCAGTGTGAATAAACCCGCCCCAAAGTAACGGCACACGAGCATATTGTATTTATTTATGTTTTATTTAATTACTCTTATTTCGAAGATACTGGAATAAGCAATATGTGCTTTTTTACATCCAGTCCCGTGTGTCATGCGGAATTTGTAAAAATTCTGTCATCTGTTCCCACCGGCACGCAATGGCCTACTCACTTTACGAAAAGCGGAACAGGATTTTAAACGTGTGGCCAACGATGTTCTGCGTGCGTTTCGCACACGGGGCCTCAGTTTTATTAGTCTCATCCTGAAGGACTTTTGGGGAGAGTGGATTTCTGCACTGTTGTTACTCCAGGGAGAATTTTTCTCCCCTTGACGGGAATCGAACCGGGTTGTCAAGATTGCGAGCGCTATGTGTTAACCTCTAGGCTTTACCGTCCCCTAAAGGATCGGCAGTCAGTAGCAGCCACTGCCGAGTTCCTGAATTTCAGCATCTGAATCACAACTGGAAATACTTTAAAGCTGAAGAGAGAAAAGAGCAGTCTGAGGGACGGTGGGGGTGTGAGAGGGGGGAGAAGGGGGGGGGGGGGGGGGGGTGGGGGGCGGGGGGGAGGGAGAAGGCGCAGGGAGAGGGGAGATGATGAAGCAGACGAGGAGAGTTCGATGAAGGTGTAAGGAAGAAAAGAAATAAGCAGATTGATAACCCCCACCCCACCCCATCAGCTCATCCTGTGTCTCTCTCCCTCTGTCTTGTTTCTCTGTCTCTGTCATTGTCTGTCACGGTCTCCGTCTTTCTTGCTCTCTCTGTCTGTCTCTCAATCTGTCTCTGCTGTCTATTCTCTCATGTTCTCTGTCTGTCTGTCCTCTCCCCCCCCCCCCCCCCCCCCCCCCCCCCCAACCCCCCACCCCCCACCCCCCCCCCCCCCCCCCCCCCCCCCCCCCCCACCCCCCCCCCCCCCCCCCCCACCCCGCCCCCCCCCCCTCCCCGCCCCCCTCCCCCCAACTCCCCCCCCCCCCCCTCCCACCCCCACCCCCCCCCCCCCCCCCCCCCCCCCCCCCCCTCCCCCCCCCCCCCCCCCCCCCCCCCCCCCCCCCCCCCCCCCCACCCCCCCCCCCCCCCCCCCCCCCCCCCCCCCCCCCCCCCCCCCCCCCCCCCCCCCCCCCCCCCCCCCCCCCCCCTCCACCCCCACCCCCCCCCCCACCCCTCAATTCCCCCATTAAATCTTCCACTCGCAGCCAGACGTCACGGATATTGATTGATCACAGGACTGGAAGCAGTCATAGTCGTCTGCCTTTTACATTCTTGTCCAGAAGGGAGGCTGAGAGGAGAGAGAGACAGAGACGAGAGAGACAGAGAGAGTAGAGACAGAGAGACATAGACAGAGGAAAGAAAGACAGAGTACAGACTGACAAGGCACAGAGACAGAGACAGACAGACAAACAGAGAGAGAGAAAGACAAGACAGAGAGAGGCAGACAAGCCAGACAGACAAGACAGACAGACAAGACAGACAGACAGACAAGGACAGAGTCAGGATCAGGACAGACAAAACACAGAGAGAGACAGACAAGAAAAAGAGAGAGAGAGAGAAGAAAAGGACAGAGACAGAAAAGTCAGAGAAGACAGTAACAAGACAGAATGAGGAGAGTGATAACGAGACAGACAGGACAGAGGAGAGAGTGAAGAAAGAAAAGAAAGAGAGAAAGAGAGAGAGAAAGAGAGAGAGGTGATAGAGAGGAAGATGATAGAGAGAGAGGAGAAAGAAAGAAAGAGAGAAAGAAAGAGAGAGAGAAATAGAGAGAGAGAAAGAGAGAGAGAGAGAGAGAGGAGGAGAGAGAGAACGTTGAGAGAGAGAGAGGAAAGAGAAGAAAGAAGTAAGAGAGAGGAGAAAAGAAACGAGAGAGAGGAAAGAGAGAGAGAGAGAGATAGAGAGAGGAGAGAGAGAGATGAGTAGAGGAGAGAGAGAAAAGAAAGAATGAAAGACGAGAAAGGAGAGAGAGAAAAATGAGAGAGAGAAAGGAGAGAGAGAGAAAGAGAGAGAGGGCGAGGAGAGAGAGAGAGTGAGAGAGAGAGAGAGAAAGAAGAAGAGAGAAGAAAAGAGAGAGAGAAGAGGAGAGAGATAGAGAGAGAGATAGAGAGAGAGAGAGAAAGAAAGGAAAGAGAGAAAGAGAGAGAGGATTAAGGAGAGAGGATAGAGAGAGAGAGGAGAGATGGAAGAGAGAGAGTGCCTTTTAGAAGTGAGAGAGACGCAGAGAAAGAAAGAAAGAGAGAGAAAAGAAGTGAGAGAGAAAGAGATGAGAGAGAGATAGAGAGTGAGAGAGAGAGAGAGAGAGAGAGAAAGAAAGAAGAGAGGAAATAAAGAGAGAGGAGAGAAATAGTGAGAGAGAAAGAGAGAGAGAGAAGATTGAGGAGAGAGAGAGAGAAGTCGACGAGAGAGAGAGAGAGAGAGAGAGAGAGAGAGAGTGAGGCCAAGAGAGTGAGAGAGAGAGAGAAAGAAAGAAAAGAGAGGAAGAAGAGACGAGAGAAAAGAGAGAGAGAGAGATGAAAAATAGTAAGAGAGAAAGAGAGTGAAGGAGAGAAAAGAGAGAGAGTCGATGAAAGAGAGAGAGAGAAAGTTGGAGATGAGAGAAGAGTGAGAGAGAGAGAGAGAGAGAACAGAGGAGAAAGAGAGAGAGAAAGTGGAGTGTTATTTATTTACTTTTTATTTATTCATCTGTTAATACTTTTATTTAAAGGAAAATGGAATAAGCACTCATGTGCTTTTATTTTAGTTTTATTATTTTATTTTTACATCGAGTTCCCGTGTGTATGCAGTTTGTAAATTTTGTCATCCGCTTCCGTCGGAACACAATGGCCTACTCTTCCGGAAAGCGGAACAGGCCTTAACGTGTGCGCAAGATGTTCTGTCTCTGTGCTCTGTGTGTGTGTGTGTGGGGGAAGGCGGGGAGCGGGCGAGGGGGTGGGGGCGGGGCCTGTAGTGTTGTGTGTGTATGTGTGTGTGTGTGGGAGGGGCCGCGGGTGCGATGAAGGGAGATCACTTTGCTTTCCTCTTTTAGAGTATGGGTTGCAGTCCTTTAATTTCCGTAATTGCTTCATTAAGCCACTTTCGCCCGATCGTCTTCTTCCTGGCAATTATCACCAGGAAAAGGAAAAGAAAGAAAAGGGGAAAAAAAAGTTGTACTAGTCCAAAGTAGTAGTAGTAGCAAGAAGTAGAAGGAGAAGAAGAAGGAAGAAGAAGAAGAGGAGGAGGAGGAGGAAAATGTTATAGTCATAGGGGGATATAACGGCGAGGAGTCGGGGGGAGGGGGGGGGGGGGGGGGGGGTGTGAGAGAGAAACATCCAGGAAAGGGAAGAAAGAGAGTGGGTGGTATGTCTTCAGTAGCGGGAGGGGGGTGGTGTGTGAGGAAGGAAAAGAGAGAGAGAGGGGGGGGGGATGGAGGAGGGACTGGGAGAGAGTGCGAGGAAGAGGTAGAAGAGGGGGGGGGGGGGGGGCGGGGAGAGAAAAAGAGAGGAGAGGAGGGGAGGATGTGAAAAGTCGAGAGAGAGTGGGGGGGGGGAGGGGGGTCGGAGAGGGGGAGGGAGGCCGGGGCATCAGTGAGAACACGTTTTTATATATATATTTTATATATATATATATATTAATATATATATATATATATAATATATAGATATTATAGAGAAGAGAGAGAGAGAGAGAGAGATTTGAGAATGTAGAGTGAGAGAGAGAGAGAGAGAGAGAGAGAGAGAGAGAGAGATGAAGGAGTAGTTTTCCCTTGCTTGGTTGCAGCAAGTAGCATAACTCAGCAGCTGTTGTAAATAATTATTACTGTTTCTCCCTGTATATCTGAGTCACGTATGCCAGTTGAACGGAATTCCAACCACTCTAGAATGTCTGTGAATGCTGTGTTACGTGACAACACACATTGTCATCATTCAAACATCGACGGCATAGGCAGTCTAAATACTGTTGTTTTGCGACTCTGACTACAAAAACACTTCGTTCTCACCTGAGACAGCAGTCTGCTGTGTCAGGTATCGACGAAAGTGCCCGTCACAGGTAGCAGGAGAGAAAGATTGTGGGATGAAGCTTACTGAAAGCAGCGAAGAAGATGAAGGCAAGTGTTTCATCTCCTTCAGGCTCTCTTGCCAACACACCCAGTCTCTGTTTTGTTGCTGACAATGACTCCTTCCCCTGCTGTCACATGACTTTTCCCCTTTGTGTGCCATTGTATTCATATGCCAGAAGGCAAGATTAAACACAGATAAACATTCCGTCATGTGACATGGATAAACAGACGTAACGATCAGTTCTGATATAGGTTAAACAGTCTGTGAATAGATGAGGAAATGTAGTGCAAGTGGGAGGGATCTGACGATGGGGAGAAGGGGGGTGGGATGGTATGAGAAGGTGTTGTCAGACTTGTAGGTTATCATTTGTTGATAGACTGCGATCGTAGATTGTATAAGAATGATTTTGGGCATTCAAGGAACGTTATTGAGTACGGAGGAACACAGGTGCAAAAATCAGAATGTTCGACTGCAGTACTGTCTTGAAATGCTTTGAACGGTTTTATGACTACATATAACTATATCAAATGGATTCTGTCAGTCATGAGCTGAATAAGAATATTGTCAGTGCATTAGCAAAACTTGTTGAGTAGATACTCAATTTAATGATATGGCATTGCTGCGCTGTGCTAACCCTAGTCATTTACGTTTTGAATGTATGAGTTGATACGCATCTGAGACTTGGTAAGACCGGAATTTGTTCCTTGTGATATGGATTCCTTGCAAAGAGGATTTTCTTCAAAGGCTTTGATTAGGTATTGTTTTTAAATGTTTTTTTACACGGTCCCTTTCCCAATGTTCCCTTGGGAATGGGATTTACTGGATGCTTACCACATTATTCAGTTTCTAGTGTCTCTCTCTCATCTCCTCACCTCCCACCCCAGCCACCCCCGCGCTGCTTATCTCTCTGATCTCTCTCTATCGACTGGTTTACTTTTGTTATTACACTTATCTATGTCTTCACTACTCTGCTTTTACCACCCCCTCCTCACAACACTCAACATCAGCACTGTTACTCTTAATCATTTGTGTTGATCTATAATTATAAGAATTAAAAAATAGCCTTCATTATCTTTGATTAGTCTTACAGGAACTTCTGTCTGCTGTCTGTCTGTCGGTCTCTTAAATGGAGGACGATGTCGGGTGCGTGGGCTGTGGATCTTGTAGAAAGAAACAAGATGAAGCACGAAGAACGAGACACAGATAAAAGTGAAAGACAGCGATTGATAGAAAGACAAGGAGCAAAAGAAGACAGACAAGAAAAGACAGAAGAGAAAAATAGGAATCACGATGGAGACTGAAGACGAATAGAAAAGGAAGAGAGAAGAGAACAAAAAACAGTAAGACCAGAAAGAAGACATGACACAGAAACAGGAACAGCGAGTCAATACAAAAAAAAAGGGGGGCACACAACGGAAGAGAAGATAGAGATAGGCAAACTCCCGAACCAAAAACATCAGCAAGAAAGATGAAACCAGAAAGAGAGAGAATAATAGATAAACTCATAAGATCGAAAGACAAGAAACAGAAGATGGAAAGAAGAAGACTAGATGAAAAGATGAAGAAAACAGAATGAAAAGAAAGACGAGAAATCGAAGAGACAAGAGATAAAAGAAAGAGAAAAGCAGATGAAGAAAGCACAGATGAAGATGAGAGCACCAGAATCCAGAGAGAAGAAGAAACCGCGAAAGACTAAGAGAAACGACGAAGAAAGAACAGATGGAGATTAAGAAACGAGGTACAAAAGAAAGACCAGAAGTGATGAAGAAGAACGTACAGAAAGACAGATTGACCTAACAGAAAAGAGAAAAAAACGAGTATGAACAGATGAACAAGAGCGACAAAGAATCAGATAGCTAAAGATAAAGATGAATAGAAGAAAAGTAACCAAGAAGACTCCATAACAAAAAGATAAAGACTGAACCGAGAGAAAGACTTAACGATGGCTGAAGACAAACGCAGGAAAGAAAGATGAGAGAAGAAAGAAAGAGTGAATAGATAAGACAGATAGAGGAAAAAGAAAGAGATAACAGCAGAAGAATTTAAGGAACAAGAATATAGGAAGAAAATAAAAAAGAACGAGTAGATAAGAAATAGAAGACGACCGATTAAAAGATGGAGGCAGAACAATGAAAAAAGTAAACGACGAAGAATAGAAAGAAGATGAAGAAACAAAAACTTAAGAAAGGGGGAAAGACAAGACAAAAGCCAGAAAACTAGACGCTGGTATTAAAGTAAAAAAGACAGATAGAATTAGAAGACAGACACAGAAAGCTACTCAGAAGGAAACAACTAAGACCAAAATGACCGAAACAAGAAGGCAGATAGACGAAGAACAGACCCGAATAGAGAAGAAGAAGCACAGAAAAGACGAAAGAGAAAGAAACAGAGAAGCAAGCGGAAGTAGCAAGATCTCTAAGGACAACCACAACAGAAACGACACTCTAGACCAAGTAAGCTACAGACCAGCATAGCTAGAGAAGACTCGGAGAAGACAGAAAGCAAGCCCCAGAACAAAGAACACACAGCACGAAAGTGACGAACAACGGATAAGAATAGAAAAAGACCCAGAAGAAGCATAGACGATGCAGAGTGGATCAATCAACCAGAACAAAGCCCAGATGGATAAGAGGTAACACAACAGCAACTAGCTGAAGAAAGAAAAAACCAACACCAATGCAAGAAAGAGATAACTGAGGAAAGAATCGACAACAGAAAAAGAAGAATTAGAGAGAAGAAGCGAAGCCCTCAGATAGACAAACCGCCAGTGCAACAGAACAGAGAGAAGGAAAAGAAAAAAAAGAAAGACCGGAAGACTCGAAACCCAAAAGAAGACGAACACTGGACTCAGAGAAGGGGCACGAAGTGTCAGCAAGAGAAGTATAGGAGAGAAACGAAGATGATGAGCCACGACAGACAAAAAGACGAAGAAGAATATAGCACAGAGAACAGATTCAACGCCAAGAAGATGGTAAAAGGTCAGAGAGAAGAAAGCAAAAAGAGACCAAAGGACTAAGTAAAAAGTACGACGTCAATAACGAAAGCAGGTAGAAGTAACGATATCAGAGAATCATAAGACAGATAGAACCCCCCACAAAGCAGAAGAAAGCGAAGACACACGATGCGAAAAGAAGATGAGGAGAAAGACAATAGAAACAGCAAGACATGAAGAATTTCAGCAACGAAAAGATGAAAAGAAAAGAAAAGAGAGAAAACCGAGTATGAGCCCGACAGAAAGAGAAGAAAAGAAAACAGAGAGAAACGATGAAAAAAATAGAAAAACAAAGATGAATCGCAGAGAAAAGTAACAATGATAGATAACGACCACAACACAGATGGATAACAAAATAGGAACCCGAACAAAGAACCAGCAAAAAGAATACTAAAGGAAGAAAAAGAAGAGAGGCGACAGAAAAGAAAGAGAGACGATGCAAGAAGAATAGATGGGAAAGAGAAGGAGAGACCAAAAAGAGGACGACAAAAGAGCCAGAAAAAGATAAAGAGAACCTGACGAGATCAGAACGATCAGATACAAGAAAAGAAAGAAGAACAGTAAAACGGAGAGAGACGAGAAAAATAACAGAGAACAGAAAGAAAAAGTAATGAGACGAACCAAAGACGACCGAAGACAGAAGAAAACGAATAGAAGAGAGAAAGCAAGAAAAGCAAACGAGAACCAAGAAGAAGTAGAAAACACGAGAAGAAATCAACCCAGGCAAGGGAAAAGCTAGAAACAGAGATGAAGAGATGTAGGATGACGAGAAAGTATCCGCGTGAGAAAGAGAGACCGCAGAAGGTACCGAAAAAGACCCGAGACAGGAATGAAACAAGAGAGGCAGGCCTGCAGATGAAAAGAAATTGGAGATAACGAGGACGAGAAGGTGCAGGAAGATTAACCCAGAAAGAAGGATGGAACGTCGTAACAAGATAAACGCAAGAAAACAGGAGAAAGATCCAGATGAAAAACAGATGGACCGCAGATGAAGATAACAGATTAGCCAAGACACAGGGAACCACAACAGATCACAGAATAACGAAGACGCAGAACTGAAAGCGACCAAAAAACAGACACCGAAAAGAGAAGAGAAAGAAAGAAAGAGAGAACCAGGGATAAAGATGCACCCATAGAAGGAGCAGAAGCAGACAAACGAACGTCAGAGCATAAAGCCGAAGAGAGAGGACAGAAGAGATAGCCATCAGAGAAGAGGACTTACAGTAGAAAACAGCATAGAACCGCCCAGAGCCAGAGTAGAAAAGCAACAGAAGAAGAAGAAGTAAGAGAGGAGAAAGGACGAGAATGCAAAGGAAGAAGAACGAGAAGGCTAGAGAATAGAAACACAGATAAGCATTTGAAGCTCGCGACTCAAGACATAGGAAAACTCCCAGAACCAGAAGGAAGAAGACTTAAAATACAAGACACAGGCACGAAAGGGAACCGAAAAATCAGATGGAAAAGACGAACAGACTGAAGAAGAAAACGACAGAATACGTAAGAACAGACAAACTAGAGCCAAAGTAAGAGAGCCAAAGCAAGAAAGAACAAGGGGAAAGGAAATAAAAAAAAGCGAAAGAATGATTAGAAACATAACGAAAAACCAGATGATAGAAACCAAAACGAAAAGACAAAAGGATGCAGAAAAAAAAGACGTAAGACAAGCAAAAAAGTAAGATAAGAAAAGGAAGAGTAGAGAAAAGAAAGACCAAGAAGAAAGAAAGAAAACTAGACAGGCACACAGATGCAGGACAGAAAAGTATGGCGGAGAACCAGAAGAAAACACGAAAAGAGAGAAACCGCAGAACATAGATGAGATGAAGACAAGATAAGAAGAAGGAAAGAAAGATGCAAGCAAAGAGCCAGGTAAAGGTGCAAGGAAGAGAAAGAGAAGTGAATAAGCAGAAGATTAGAACAGGAAAAGAGAGGAGAGAAAGAGAAGAGCAAGAGAACAGAAAAATAAGTATGGAAAAGAGATGGGAGAACGGAAGGACAGATGGAATAGAGAGCTCACACAGATAGCTACGACTCCAGACGAAAGCTAACACGACAAACTCAGCAAAGAAACGAAAAAGCCGTGAGGACCAACAGAAGACTTAGAACAGGTAACAAGGCAAACGAATGAGGGACACGTACAGATATAAGAAGACACGACGATAGATAACAGAAGATAATGAAGACAAAACAAAGGATATAGCAACACCAAGAAGAAGCAGAACCAAGGTTTGGGAAGGGAATGAAACAGAAGATGACAGACCCGACCGAAGCAGAAAAGAAGAGATAAGAAAAGAGAAAAGAAGCAGAAATTAAGAAACTCTGAAAAATCAGGTAGAAGCAACAGACCTAAGGGAGAAAGAGATGAAGAAAGAAAAGTAACTAGACGAGATGCAAAGAGCGCAACCGAAGGACACGCAAGACCACGAGAGAACTCCACAGCCAGTAGGAGAGGAACGCAGAATAGCTACAAGATTGAATCAGAGATAGAAGAAGAAGAAATCAACGAAAGCCGACCTAAGAGAGCAGAGAAAAGCTAAAGATGGAAACAACAGAAAGAAGAGCTGACACCGCGGGACGCAGTAGACAGATGGAAGAATAGCGATCGAACACAAGAAGAACAGCATACAGAGAAGCTAAAAGCTGGTCTGCCGCTCCGAAAGGGACGAGAAGAGAGAAGCAAAACAGATGACCGCGAGATTAAAGCCTAGAGAGCGCACGCGAGGAAAACAGGAGAAGAACTAACGCATATGACCAGAAATACAGAGCAAAACGCTGAAGCACAAAAAAGCCAAGAGTAACGAGCCAGATAAGAAAGAAACGCTCGAGAAGAAGTTAGTAAGAAAAGAAGAAAGAATAAACGAACGCAAACAGCAGTACGGGTGCCTACGACCACAGAGAGGAAGCCGCCGACATAATGTGGAAACCAAAAAGGGCAAGCAAGAACGAGACACAAGAGAACATCAAGAAGTAAGACGAAGGAAGAGCGAACGAAGACAAGATGGAAGCAAAAAAATGCAAAAGGAAGACGACGAAGATGAAGACAGAAGGAACAGAACAAGCACCTGTTAAGCAGAAAAAGAAAGCGACAGACAAAACTCAGCAAGATCACAAGAGAGCACAGCAAAGAAACGACTAACAGACGACACGCGCGTCCGAAGAAAGCCCAAGATGAGAAATCGGAAATCGAAAGATGAAAAGAAGATCCAAAGAGCATAGACAAGGACGAACAGATAGAATACGTGCGAAGAACCAATTGAAACCTACAGTAAGAGCGAGCTGAAGCACATAAAGCAAAGACATAGAAGACCCAGAAGATAGAAAAACCTCCGCCTAGCCCATAAAGAAGAAAAGACAAAAAAACAGGCTAAAAGGTATTAGCCAAAGAACAGAGGAGAAAGAACGAGCGATGAAGAGAAGCAGCTAGACTATAAGGACACGAAGAGAGACCAGAAGAAAAATATAATGTTAGAACAAAGAAGAAAAGGCAAAAAAGAAAGAAAGCAGAATAACATTAAAAAGGCAAAGATCAATAACAACGAAGCTTCGAGACAACAAGACAGAGAAGACGAAAGAAGAAAAAGAACAGAACGAACGGAGACATATGACAAGAAAAAACAGAAAAAAGAACGATGGAAACGAGAGAGACAGAGATCCCAGACTAACCAAGAAGAGTAAGGAAAGACCAAACAAGCGCTTGGAAGAAAAGGAAGGAGATGGACAAACAAAGGAAACAAAAGATAGACAGAAGAAATGATAGAATAACCGACAGAAAAGATGCAAGAAAGATGACCGCAGGCAAGAAGATCTAGAAAAACTTAATAGAAGAGACCAGAGAAAGAATCAGAGTTTCACGACAAGCAGAAAGATGAAAGATGAAAGCAGATGCAGAAAGACCAGATTGCCACCTCATCCGGCATATAGCAGATCACAGCAACAAGTAAGCTGAAGAATTCGAGTAAGAGAAGATAAAAGAGCCGATGAAGAAAACCACAGACCGAAGGAAGAGTCGGGACAATACGAAAGACGAAGAGAGGAAAAGAACCGAAGAACAAATAATAAGATGAGAGGAAGGAAAGAAGATAGGATAAGAAAAAAATGCAGCAAAGAAGCATAGACGAAAGAAACGAAGAAAAGATGACGCAAAGCAGAAGACAGAGAAAAGAAGAAGAAGACACAAGAGAAGATGAGAAAGTCAGATAACAGGCCAACAACTTGCAGAAAACAAGAAATAGAATGAAAAGTAGAGAAGATAAAGAGAAAGAAAAGAAGATTGAAAAGACGGAAGAAAAAGAAAGAGATAGTAGGAATTTAGGATTAAAGATAAGAAAAAAAAGAAAAAGAGTAGATAAATGATGGTTAAACCAGAAGAAGAAGAGAAGATAATGAGGAAAAGAAACAAGAAGACAAAAAAAGATGGAGAAAGAAAGAAACATAAGGAGAAAAAGGAATATGACAGAAAAGAAGAAAGAAAAGATAGATAAGAGATGAAAGATAGAAAACGGCGTTTAGAACCATGGAAAAAGAAGTAAAGAGAATGATGAGTAGAAGACAGTTATGAAGATGAGAGAAAAGTAGAAAAGGAAAGAAGTAAAGATGAAACGAAAAGAAGAAAAGAAGAATACTGAAATAACAGAAAGTCGTAGAAATAAACTAGATACGTATAGGAGGATAACAGAGATATAGAAGAAAAAGATGCATAGACAGGCGATAGACATGAAAAGAAAGACACAGAGAAAGACGTAAAGAAGAAAGGTAAAAGAAGAAGAGAAAGTAAAGATGCAGATTAAGAAGTAACGGATAAGAGAAGAAAAATAAGATGAAGAAGAGGAATGACGGAAAACGAAAAGATAAGAGAAAAAGGTCGAGAGAAGAGAACCTCGGAATAGCTAGAAGACAGCTTCAAGGTGAAAGATAACAGAAGTAAAGATGCCGAACCGAGCACAGATCAAGCAGAACGCAACTCCGCTCCTCTATACCTCACTCATAAACCTCCATTTACAACCCCCACACACGCCTCCCCATAACCACAAAAACTGCATTCCACGATCAAGAGTAACATAAAAGAACGAAAGAAGAAGCAAGACTCGGACTGACATAAAGCTGATACGCTGAACCCATATTAAGACTAACACCACACCACAGGAAAAGAGAAGAAACACGAAGAAAAAATCAAAGAAAAAGAGATAAGATAGACAGCACAGATTGCAGAATGAGCGATGTGAAGAAGGTAAAAGAAGAGGCAGAAAGACGAGCCACAACAAAGACAGCGAAGGATGAATAACAAAGCAGATAGTGAATGAGATAACAGAATAGAATGCAAAGTAAGAAGATGCGTAAAAGAGCGATAAATTAAGCACAAGCAGAACGAAGAAAGACAGAGAAGAAAGTAAAGAGAACAAGAGAGCTACGTTGATAAGACTAAGAAAGTGAATAGAGAGAAAGCGATTAGTACGACAAGGAAAAGGCTGGTAGAACGAAATCGAACAAAAAATTAAATGCGAAAGGACGATTACCCGGGCAGCAGAAGGAAAGAAACAGAAAAGACAACCAAGAATGATGCAATCGTAAGACAGAGACAAAACCGCCCGAAGATAAAAGAAGAAAGACCAGATAGAAGAGATGAGAGAAAGAATAGATTAGAAAAAGAAGACGGTCCGAGAAAGACAGAGAGAAGATGACAAATGAGAAGACGTAACATAAAGGATGGTACGACGTAGATCAGCACGAACAGATGAAGACATGAAGACAAAGCAAAAACGAAGAAGCTCATACAGAGCTAGGGACACGAGAGAAAAAAGAACAAAGAATGGAAGCAAACGAAAGATACATAACAGACCAAAAAACTAGCCGCGATGGGAAAGATAGCATGGGATAGTAGAGCACAGATGACTTAAGAAGGAACGAAAAGAGAACGTAAGGACAAGATGAGAGAGAGATGAGCATGAGACAGACACGTCGAAGAAAAGAAGAAGAAGATGCCTGAAGAGAAGAAGAAAGCTACAGCAAACACCAAGTCACGAGAAAGACAGAATAAAAGAAGACACAACGAATAGAGATTAAGATTAAGAAAAGGAGAGAGAAGAGAAGAGAAGAAAAGAACCGAGCATGAATAAGACGAGATGGTAACAGAAAAGAAGACAGGACAGTAAGAAGATAGACCAGAAGACACCGATGAGACACACGCACTCGCAATAAGAAAGAAGGTGGAAAGAAAGAGAAGAAGAAATAGCACAGAGGAACAAAAACGAGAGCAAAGAATCAGAATCGACGAACGAGAACGGTGAGAAAATAACAGAAAGCAACCAGACCACATGACTGTAACATCCGCGGATGTGAATGGCGAATAGAAGAAAGGAACAGAGCAAGAAGAAAAGAAGACAAAGAGAAAAGTAGGGAGACAAGAAAGAAAGACAGACACACATGAGATGAAAGACAGCAGAGAGACATAAGGACCTAGAGAAGAATAGACCGACGGTAAATAGAAACACGCCAACGAGCGCACAAACCTACCACAGCAAAAAAAAGAACACTACTGCAACATATCAGAAAAACGAAATAAGATGATAGAGATGATGAGTAAGCAGGGGAGAGAGCAAACAGAGACGAAGCAATAAAGAGCTAAACAAGTCAGAAGAATATAGACAGCAGTCGAAAGAAGGGCAAACGATCGAAAAAAGAGTAGACAGAAAGGATGGCACGAAAAAGAAAAGAACCGATAAGAAGATAAGAAGCTGATGAAAAGCAAATCAAAAAGAAGAGACGCAGGATGTACAGAATGGTTACGAAACTATAGATGAAGATGGAACGAGAACAGATGACAAAAGGAGAATAGTATAGCTCTGATAACGAGACCAGAGACGAAACACGACAGCTAAAAGACAACAGAAAATGAGAGATCACAAAAGAAGGAGATAAGGGAAAAAGAAGATGACGCAGAAAACTAGAAGCAAAGCGCACAGCAACTAGAATGAGTAAACTGCTACAACAGCGGAATAAGATCGACTGAGGAGAAGAAACGGGCAGAAAAAAGAAAGATACAAGACGAAAGACACGGAAAACGATAAAAGAAGACCGAAGATATAAGAAGACAGCTAGAGCACAAGGGAAGAAAGACCGTACGCAGAAGAAGAAGCACTCAAGGGAAAGACGAAAGGAACGACAAAGGAACGTGAGTGAAGAACGACGCGAATCAGCCGCGCCGACATGCGAAGCGCAACACAGCCTACGAAAAATAAGCGACACGAGACAAGAAGAGATTAAAGACAGCAACGACGCAATAAGAAGAGACCCGACAGAAAAAAATGACGAAAAAAAGAAATGAGAAGCGCGAACTAGATAAGAAAGCCAAGAAGCGGACGTAAAGATAAAGAAGAAAGAAAGCAAGATAGCTCGTGTTAAAAAAGATAAACAGACAGAGAAAAGAGAGAAGTCATTATCGTTAGGAATCTTCTTTGATGATGATGGTCTAGTACTGTTTCAGTACTTTTTTTTGTAGGCAATGGGGAGGGGGGAGGTGGGAGGGAGGGGCGGCTCCGGGCACCCATGGGAGGTAGGGTTAGTTCTATGGAATTTCCTTCCTCCATATTTTTTTGTTTTCATTAGACTTGTCTTCCAGACGGGTTGGGGGTGGGGGTGGGGGAGGGTGGAGAGAGTGGAGAATGGAGGGAAGTAGATCTTGGCTATTCACAAGACTTCTTTATACCCCCTCCCTCCATACCCTCCCCTTACCTCACCCCCTTTCTGTTTTCTTCTTATTCTTCTTCGTATTTCTTCTTTATATTCTTCATTTCGATATTGATTGACTTTTACTGTTGCTGTTCAAGGAATTCGTTTTTAGGAAATCGCATTCTGTCATTCGCTTCATACTTTTCCTCCTCGCCCCCTCTCTCTCTCTCTCTATCTCTCTCTCTACTCTCTCATTCTCTCTCTCTCTCTCTTCATATCTCTCTCTCTCTCTCTCTCTCTCTCTCTCTCTCTCTCTCACACAGCTCCGCCCTTCTTTCCTATCCCAATCCCTCTTTTCTTACGTTTCTTACCAATGGCACCTATTACCATCCCCCACCCCTCACCCCCCACTCCTTCGCACCCCCACACCCACTCCACCATTTCACTATTTTTCTTCCGAAGTCTCCAATAAATGTGTAAGGAGACAAACGTCTGTGTCTGAAATTTACAGTCTTTAACCCCCCCACCCCCTTACCTCTTTCACTTTCTCTTATTCTTCAAAGCAGGGTTACATTTTGTCGCAGCTTTTTGGGAGGGTTGATGCGACTGACGAGAGATGGATCTCTAATCTTGTCTGCTGGCGTTGTCTGTCTGCTTGTTTGCTTGTTTGTCTGCTTATTTGTTTGTTCTGCCTGTTTGTTTGTCTGTCTGTTTTCCTGCCTGTTTTTCTTCTGTCTGTCTTATGTCTCTTCCTTACCGTCTTGGTCTGTCTGTCTGTCTGCCTGCCTGCCTGCCTGCCTGCCGCATTCCAACATACCTGTCTGTTTGCTGTCCTGTCTGCCTGGTTTTTCTTTCTGTACGGTCTGTATGATTCCCGTCTGTCTGTCTGTCTGTCTGTCTGTCTGCCTTGCCTGCCAACATACTGTCCTGTCTGTCTGTCTGTTCGCCTTGCCTGTCTGCCTGTTTTTATTCCTGTCTGCTCTGCTCCTGGTCTGCCTTCCGGCTGTCTGTCTGTCTGCCTGCCTGTCAGTCTGTCTGCCCCTGCCTGTCTGCCTCCTGTATGCCAACATACCGTCTGTCTGCCTGTATGTCTGGAGCTTCCTCCGACAATCACCCTCGTTCTCCCTCTCTCTCCACTAAACCTCTCATAACAAACATATAGAGTAAACCTGATCTAAATGAAGAACTGTTTCAATTGACGCTTTCATCATCATCATTCATCATCATATCAATCATCATCTTCTCATCATCATCATCATATCATCAATATCATTTTTATTGATCACCATGATGGATGATGATGATGATTCTTATTCTTCTTCTTCTTCTCTATTCTTTTTCATTATTATTATATTTCATTAAAAAAAAAAAAAAAAAAAAAAAAGAGGAAGGAAAAATGAAGTGCAGGTAGACTGACAGTCACGTACAAGTTGATTCCATCATTATAACCAAGTCTGAACAAGAAGATTCAAACAGGAATGAAACAGTGTACGATCTGGGGGGAGAAGAGAAAAAAAACAGAACCGACTTTCTGTCCACGCTCAGGGAACCAGTCACAGCGGGCAATCCTGCCAGCACTGTGAAGCTTTGCTTGGGGCTTGCAGGCAGGGGAGGGAGGGGAGTGAGAGAGGACGGGGGGGTGGGGGTGGGGGGAGGGGGGGAGGTCGGGGGGGGTGGGGGCAGGCAGTGTGAATAAACCCGCCCCAAAGTAACGGCACACGAGCATATTGTATTTATTTATGTTTTATTTAATTACTCTTATTTCGAAGATACTGGAATAAGCAATATGTGCTTTTTTACATCCAGTCCCGTGTGTCATGCGGAATTTGTAAAAATTCTGTCATCTGTTCCCACCGGCACGCAATGGCCTACTCACTTTACGAAAAGCGGAACAGGATTTTAAACGTGTGGCCAACGATGTTCTGCGTGCGTTTCGCACACGGGGCCTCAGTTTTATTAGTCTCATCCTGAAGGACTTTTGGGGAGAGTGGATTTCTGCACTGTTGTTACTCCAGGGAGAATTTTTCTCCCCTTGACGGGAATCGAACCGGGTTGTCAAGATTGCGAGCGCTATGTGTTAACCTCTAGGCTTTACCGTCCCCTAAAGGATCGGCAGTCAGTAGCAGCCACTGCCGAGTTCCTGAATTTCAGCATCTGAATCACAACTGGAAATACTTTAAAGCTGAAGAGAGAAAAGAGCAGTCTGAGGGACGGTGGGGGTGTGAGAGGGGGGAGAAGGGGGGGGGGGGGGGGGGGTGGGGGGCGGGGGGGAGGGAGAAGGCGCAGGGAGAGGGGAGATGATGAAGCAGACGAGGAGAGTTCGATGAAGGTGTAAGGAAGAAAAGAAATAAGCAGATTGATAACCCCCACCCCACCCCATCAGCTCATCCTGTGTCTCTCTCCCTCTGTCTTGTTTCTCTGTCTCTGTCATTGTCTGTCACGGTCTCCGTCTTTCTTGCTCTCTCTGTCTGTCTCTCAATCTGTCTCTGCTGTCTATTCTCTCATGTTCTCTGTCTGTCTGTCCTCTCCCCCCCCCCCCCCCCCCCCCCCCCCCCCAACCCCCCACCCCCCACCCCCCCCCCCCCCCCCCCCCCCCCCCCCCCCACCCCCCCCCCCCCCCCCCCCACCCCGCCCCCCCCCCCTCCCCGCCCCCCTCCCCCCAACTCCCCCCCCCCCCCCTCCCACCCCCACCCCCCCCCCCCCCCCCCCCCCCCCCCCCCCTCCCCCCCCCCCCCCCCCCCCCCCCCCCCCCCCCCCCCCCCCCACCCCCCCCCCCCCCCCCCCCCCCCCCCCCCCCCCCCCCCCCCCCCCCCCCCCCCCCCCCCCCCCCCCCCCCGTTTTTTTTCCCCTTATTTTTCTTTGCGAGGGGCCCCTTTAAAGGGGACATTACGTCTTTTAATTATGAGCCCTTTAAAAACTTCAGTTCCTCAATAAATCTTTCAACAGGCTCAAATCTATCAACCCCCCTAGGCTCCCTTTGTCGCCTTTGTCTGCTTTAGGCCTCCTCTGCACGTGCTTCTCTCGTCTTCGTTTGACTGTTGTTGTGTGTCTGTATGTGTGCCCTGTGTGTCGTCTTCTTTGCCACGTTAAGTAAGAAAATTTTTTTTTCCTGGTACTTTTGAATGAAATGCATTTGCTTTTTTTATCATCACCCCCTTCTATCTGGAACAAAAACAACTTGTCTGTCTGTGTGTTTTTGTGTGTCTGTGTGTTTGTTTTTGTGTGTGTGTTTTGTGTGTGGTGTGGGTGTGGGGTGTGGTGTCTGTCTTCTGTTTCTGTCTGTCTGTTTTCCCTTCTTCTCTCTCTCTTCTCCCTCTTCTCTCTCTCTCGTTTGGTGGTGTGTGTTGTGTGTGGTGTTGTGTTGTGTGTGTTTGTGTGAAAGTCAAAATTCCCAAGAAGAATTGCGAAAAAAAAAAAAGGAGAGGGAATGGAAGGGGGAAAGAGGAGGGTCAAAAAGGAGGCAGGAAAGGAGGGAGGGGGGGATGGGGGGAAAGAGAAGGGGGGGAAAGGGAAAGAGAAATGCGAAAAAAGAAGAAAAAAAAAAAGACGGGGGAGGAGGGGGGGAAAAAAAGTGATGATGGGGGAGGAGAATAAAGAAGGAAAAGGAGAAGGAGAAGAAAAATGCAAAGAAAAAGATGAAAAGAATTGCGAAAAAGAATTTTAAAAAAAGAATTGCGAAGAAGAATTGCGAATAAGAATAAGAATGCAAAGAAGAATGCAAAGAAGAATGCAAAGAAGAATTGCGAAGAAGAAGAAGAAGAGGAGGAGGAGGAGGAGGAGGAGGAAAAACAACAACGATCCCACCAAACATCAGCAACAAGGAAAGAAAAGGAAAAGGGAAAGGGTGAAGGAAGAGAAGAGAACTTTGGAAAAGCTAGGTGGAAGTGAAAGCAAAAAAAACCACGCCACTCCCCCCCATCCACTCCACCTCCCCTTCTCTCTTCTCTCTTCCCCCTTCTCCTCTCTCTCTCTCTTCTTCTCCTCTTTTCTCTTCCCTCAACCACAACACAACACAACACACACACAACACCCCCACACACCAAACCCACACACAAACCCACACTCTCTCTCTCTCTCTCTTATCTCTCTCTCTCTTGTCCTGAGCCAAAATACTGGGGGGTACATTGATGGTCTTTGATGTGGGGAGGGAGGGAGGGAAGGGGGAGGGGCGAGGGAGAGCCCCCCCCTGCTGACAACAGCCCCGGGGGCCCCAGGTTAGGATCAAGGCGGTTTGGGAAAGTTTAAGCCTTGTAAACAAAACTTCACAAGACACTTGGCCCCCGGTGTGACAGGAAAAAAAATGCCCCCCCCCCCCCCTCAGTAAAGATGTACCCCCCCTGGGTTTTTTGTGGAGGGAGAATTTTTTTTAATCGTCTTGGGTTAAGTTTTTGGGTTTTTCTCATTTGGTAGGAACACTTCTGCTTTTTCCGTATGTTTGTAGGGAAAATGGGTGTGTACATTGAGGAGGTTTAAATGACTGTGTTGTTTTGTGTGTGTGGGGTGTGTTTTGTTGGATGTGTGTGGTGGTGTGGTGTGTGTGTGTGTTGAGAGAGAGAGGAGAGAGAGAGAGAGAAAAAGAGGGAGAGAGAGTGTTGTGTGTGTGTGTGTGTGTGTGTGTGATCTGTTGCTTGTTTGGTGGTTTGTTGTTATTTTTTGTTTTTTATTAGGTGCTTTTGCCATTTATTTTAAGGTTTATTTTTTTGTTTTTGTGTTTTGGGGGGTGTTTTTAGGGGAAGGGGTATTTTGTGCTTTTTTGGTTTATTTATTTGGGGTTTTTTTAGGTGCTTTTGCTGTCCCCATTAGAAGGAGAAGTTAACTGACAAACAAGGGGGGGGCAAAAGGAATGTTAAAAAAAATAAAAAGATAAAGCCCAAAAAAACAAACAAAAAAAAAACTTTCAGTTTTTTGGAAACCCCGTCAGGGCCCCAAAAAACCCGAAAAAGGGCATGGTCCCTCAGAGTGCATTTCTGCACTCCCCCGGCAGGGCCTCAGGACAGAAGGACACATGTGATTGACAGCAGCAAGGGAAAGAGGGCTAAGGGAGGCAGCAAGACATTCTTTACACTTGTCAATGATTGCAGGAGCCGTCATAGCCGTACATACAGTGTCAGCTTTCTAAACGTGCATGCGAGCAAGCCATACACTAAAGTGCAGTCACTATACTGTCTGCATGACAGTGCACAAACCAACGGATTTGCGCTTCTGCACACATGGACTCTCTCTTTCTCACATTCATACTGTTGTACACACGTACAGTTATCTACACAGGCACAAGCTCATGTGCATGCACGCACGCACGCGTACATACACTCTCATGCCCAAGCAAATGCATTGCTTATTCAATGTACCATCTGGAAGTAAAAAAAAAGTGACTCTGACGTTGACTTTGCATGACGCATGCGCATACACTCATTTGAACGTAAGTGGGAGGCATGAGAGAGAGAGGAGAAGAGTGACGAGAGAGAGGAGTGAGGAGAGAGAGAGAGAGATTGAGAGAGAGAGAGAGAGAGAGAGAGAGAGCGAGAGGAGGGGGGGGGGGGGGGGGGGGGGGGGTTAAAGTTTGTTTAGTGTATACATGCGTGTAGTAATGCGAGCTCAAAGGATTTATTTCAATGCAAACCAGTGTGTGTATGTGTGTGGTGGGGTGTGTGTGTGTGTGTGTGTTGTTGTCGTTTGTTGGTGCGTGCGTGCGTGCGTGGTGTCTATGTGGTGGGTTTTTATTTATTTACTATTTTTATTCTATTCGTTTTATATCGAGGATAACGGAATAAACACTTATGAGCTTTTTTACAGCCAGCGGTTTTTAAATTAGTCATCTGTTCCTACCGGTACACAATGGCCTACTCTTACAAAAAGCGAGACAGGATTTAACGTGTGCGCAAGATGTTCTGCGTGCGTTCGCACACGGGGCCTCGGTTTACAGTCTCATCCGAAGGACTTTTGGGGAGAGTGGAGTCTGCACTGATGTTAACTCCAGAGGAAAATATCCCCTTGAACGGGAATCGAACCCGGGTCGTCAGATTGCGAGCGCAATGTTCTAACCACTAGGCATCCCGTTCCCGTGTGTGTGTGTGTGTGTGTGTGTGTGTGTGCGTGCGTGTGCGTGCGTGCGTGCGTGCGTGCGTACGTGCGTGCGTGCGTGCGTGCGTGCGCGCGCACACACACACACACACCGGCATGCATTTGCTTCTCTTAACATTCCAGCGCACCAGCAATAACATTAAAACACTGACCCCACTCCCTAGCACTTGTCTCAATGGGCAGTCAGTCATACACAGATACATACATCTACAGCACTACTTCAACTTGTAGTAGGGGTTTCACGTACCAAACTACCCCCCCCCCCCCCCCCCAACCCCTCCATCCCCTCCCACTCCCCCCCACCCCCCTCCCTGCCCCCACCCCACATCCCCTTCCAATCCCATCTTAACTTCACTCCACTCCACTCCACATCTATTTCTTTTTGTTGTTGTTGTTGTCTTTGAACAGTTTGAATCAGAAGCCCGAACCACGTAAGATGCAGCTGAAGGCTCTGACAGGCTTTTAAAAGCGTTCCTGGATAATTCAGCTTGCTCAGGACTGCCTGCCTGCCTGCCTGCCTTCCTTCTATTTCTACCGATAAAACGCTCGCTCCTCCACTGTGATGAAACTGACTCGCCCTCTGCCGACGAGGGCTGTGTATCTCCGCTCATAGACCTGTCAATCAAAGGAGGATTGAAGGGTTGTTCAGTTTCAGGCTGGATAGGATGGCAAACGATGGAGATGTCTTTTCCCTCCCCTTCCCGCCACAGAGCACGTGTGGAGCGGAAAGACAGAATGAAACAGACGCAGAAAAGACAGGGGGTCAAAAAAAAAAAAAAGAATGAATGCAGATGGAGAAGTAAACGAGATGACGGAAAAAAAAAGGGAAGGAGAAAAAGATAGAAGAAAGAAAGAAAACTGGGAAGAGGGGGGGGGGGGGGGGGGTGTACAGGTGGGGTGGGGGTGGGGGATGGTGGTGGTTGAAGAGTAGGATAAACAAAAATGAGGGAATCATTGACTCACTGTAAAAATGAGTTTCTGAGTGAGTGCGTGAGTGTGTGTGGGTGAGTCAATGAGTGAGTGAGTGAGTGAAGTGAGTGAGTGATTGTGTGATTGTGTGTGTGTGTAGGTGTGTGTGTGTGTGTGTGTGTAGTGTGTGTGTTGTTGTTGCGTGTGTGTATGTGTGTGTGTGTGTGTTGTGTGTGTGTGTATTGCGTGTGTGTATGTGTGCGTGTGTGTGTGTGTTCAAATCATATACGTTTAAAGACAAACACATGAACAAAACAAACAACCAAACCGACCCTACACAAAACAGAAATACCATTACACCAAGAATAAGAACAAACAACCCCTGTGACAACAACAAAAACTACAAAAGCAAACAACAACAACAACAACAGCATTTACAAAAACAACAACAAAACAACAACAGCATTTACTACAACAACAACAACAGCAGAGTTAGTGTCAAAACAAGCAGAAGCAAAGTAACAACTTGTCAACTTGACAAACAAAACCAGTTTCTGACAGGTGAAACAGACGAGATGGAGAAAGTGAAGAAGAAAAGAAACCAGAAACAACCATAGCAACACACACACACACACACAACACACACACACACACACACACACACACACACACACACAACACCATACACACACACACACACACACACACATACACACACACACACACACACACACACACACACACACACACACACAAACCCAGAAAGAACAGAACGAAAGACAATGAAAAAAGAAAACCAGGGTGACATTTCAAAACAAACCCACCCACAAAAAAAAAATAATAAGTAAAGCAAAGAAAGAAAATGATAAAAACAAAAAAAAGATTTTTGAAGCTATTTTCTTCGAGAATGAATATATAGTGAAACTAAAGAAAGAAAGAAAGAAAGAGAAAGAAGTGAATGAATGAACTATTTCAGTAGTTAGTAGTTGCCTCCCAAATGAAGAGAGAGAGAGGGGGGGGGAGTGAGAGACTGAGAAGAAAGAAAGAGAGAGAGAGAGAGAGAGAGAGGGAGAGAGAGAGAGAGAGAGAGAGAGAGAGAGAGAGAGAGAGCGGGAGAGAGAGAGGAGAGAGAGAGAGAGAGAGAGAGAGAGAGAGAGAGAGAGAGAGAGAGAGAGAGAGAGAGAGAGAGAGAGAGAGAGAGTTTTCCTTTTCATAGGAATAGGAAAGGGTTTGCCTGCCTGAAACTGTGACACCGATTAGTGCTGTTTTATGTCACAATGTTTACTTGTTGGCTGTTGTTTGTCTCTATGCGCGCACGCGTGTGTGTGTGTGTGTGTAATTGAGGGATACCAAAGTGCTCATATTTGTCAATCCCACCTATGGGTGTGGACAGGGTTATGAGCGCTCTTTAAGTCACAGTAATACATTCTGTCACGCGCTTTGATTTGTCTTTGCAAGACATAGAGCTACATAAATTCCATTTATGTTGTTGTTGTTGTTGTGCGTTCCCCAGCTTTACACCCTGGGGGTCACCCAGAACGTGCACTCTGACTCACTCATCCCACCTGGGAATCACTGTGAGATAGGAAGCACACCGGATGGAAGTTTGCGTATATGACTATTTTCAAGTACCTCGCCACATAGGCAGCCATACTCCGACTTCAGAGGATTTTTTTCTCCTTTAAAAGAAGAGTGCAGGTTGTTATGTTAAGAGCTTGTCATGGCTGAAGGCAATCTCAACACAACATTTTACAACATAACAACATTTTAGTGTAGGCCTTGGCAATTAGCTGACATCATTAACTGACACAGCTTATCATCATCATCATCATATCATCATCATCATCATCATCATCATCATTCAAACCACCCCCGCCCCCTCCCTCCCCTTTTTCTTGTTTTTCAAATTTTATTGCCATTACCAAAAACGTTAGGACCCGAATAAAAAACAGTGAATTCAGTTTTAAAAAACCACACACACCAAAAAACACCAAAATAACAACACAAAATAGCAACATGTAAAATCACTGACAGATCCCAAACGAAAGCCGACAAAATACCCTTAACTGTCAAGTCTTGACAACTTGTACATCGTCTGCTCTTTCATCGACATCCCTCACCAATATCCAGGTTCCCGGGCCTGTATTTTCTCCCCAAACACCACCACCACCACCACCACCACCTCCCGGCAGCCAATAGACAAACAAACTGAGGGCCAGGCACCATGTATAGACAAGAAGAGCGCCAGAAAGGCCAGCCATCCCCAGGCAGTTGAAAGTTCACCCTGTTCTCCCTTTGTGCCAATATACTTGAAGTGTTGGGGACTGCACTGATGTGGATTGAAGGAGTGAGTATTCTTGTTTCACCTTTCTTCAGCTAGGGAAAAGGTTATCAAGCTGGCAACGATATTAATGGAGTTTGCCTTGGCTTGCAATGGGGTGCATGGCTGTGACATTCTGGATGATATTAATATATTCTCCACTGTGTTTAACATAGTCTGCCATTTAGTAGATCTATAAATTATATCCCGTCCTTTGTAGATCTACATTTCTAGCCAATGGCATGGCCATGGGAAATTGGGAAGGAAGGAAAGGGGGAAAAAAACAACAAAATTTGGGGTTGGGAGGGGGGGGGGGGGGGGGGGGGGGGGGGGCTAGGGGGTGGATAGGGAGGTTTGCTTTGTTTTGTTTTTGTTTTGTTTATGTCTTGTTTTGTTTTGTTTTTTGTTTTGTTTTGGTTTGGTTTTGTTTGTTTATTTTTGTTTTGTTTTGTTTTTGTCTACAGGAAGTTTCCAGACCCAGGAAGGAGTTCTCAACTCTGTGGAGCCTGTCCACTTAGGGACAATCCCCACTTTAGGACACAACACCTGGATAAGGACTACTTACCACACGCAATACACTTACAACTACCCCCCCCCCCCCCCTTCCCCTCCCCTTCCCTTGTCATTCCCCAACCCTCCTTTCCCTTCCCTCCTGCTTGAAAGGGAAACTTCAACTCCAGAGGGCCTTAAGATTATTTCCATTTTCAAGGGGTATGTCTGAGATGTTACATCCTTCAGACCCGAACAACAACAACCAACAAAACAACAAAAGAACAAAACAACAACAACGAACAAAACAACAACGAACAAAACAAAACAACAACGAACAAAAACAACAACGAACAAAACAACAACGAAACAAAACAACAACGAACAAAACAACGACGAGCAAAACAACAACGAACAAAACAACAACAAACAAAACAAAACAACAACGAACAAAACAACAACAACGAACAAAACAACAAAACAAAACAACAACAAACAAAACAAAACAACAACGAACAAAACAACACGAAACAAAACAACAACGAACAAAACAACAACGAACAAAACAACAACAACGAACAAAACAACAACGAACAAACAACAACAACGAACAAAACAACAACGAACAAAACAAAACAACAACGAACAAAACAACAACGAACAAAACAACAACAAACAAAAACAAAACAACAACGAACAAAACAACGACGAGCAAAAACAACAACAAACAAAACAAAACAACAACGAACAAAACAACAACAACGACAAACAAAAACAAACAACGAACAAAACAACAACAAACAAAACAAAACAACAACGAACAAAACAACAACGAACAAAAAAAACAACGAACAAAACAAAACAAAACAACAAAACAAAACAACAACAACAAAAAACAACAACGAACAAAACAACACGAACAAAAACAACAAAAAGGAACAAAACAACAACGAACAAAACAACAACAACGAACAAAACAACAACGAACAAAACAAAACAACAAAGAACAAAACAACAACGAACAAAACAACAACGAACAAAACAACAACGAACAAAACAAAACAACAAGGAACAAAAAACAAGGAACAAAACAACAAGGAACAAAACAACAAAGAACAAAACAACAAAGAACAAAACAAAAAAAACAACGACAAACAAAACAACAAAGAACAAACAACAACAAACAAAACAAAACAACAACGAACAAAACAACAACAACGAACAAAACAACAACAAACAAAACAACAAACAAACAAAACAAAACAACAACGAACAAAAACAACACGAAACAAAACAACAACGAAACAAAACAACAACGAACAAAACAACAACGAACAAAACAAAACAACAACGAACAAAAACAACAACCCAACAAAACAACAACGAACAAAAAAACAAGGAACAAAACAACAATGAACAAAACAACAACGAACAAAACAAAACAACGACAAACAAAACAACAACGAACAAAAACACAATGAACAAAAACAAAACAACGAACAAAACAACAACAAACAAAACAAAACAACGAACAAAACAACAACGAACAAAACAACAACGAACAAAAACAAAACAACAACGAACAAAAACAACATAGAACAAAACAACAACAAAACAAAACAACAACGAACAAAACAACAACGAACACAAAACAAAACAACAATGAACAAAACAACAACGAACAAAACAAAACAACAACGAACAAAACAAACAACAATGAACAAAACAACAACGAACAAAACAAAACAACAACGACAAACAAAACAACAACGAACAAAACAACAACGAACAAAACAAAACAACGAACAAAAACAACAACAAACAAAACAAAACAACGAACAAAACAAACAACGAACACAAACAACACAACGAACAAAACAACAACAAACAAAACAACAACAAACAAAACAAAACAACAACGAACAAAACAAACAAAACAAAACAACAACGAAAAAACAACAACGAACAAAACAACAACAACAACAAGACAACAACTTCCAATCCCTACTTCTCTTAGTTCTTCCACCCCTTCCCTCTTTGGAAACAACAAAAAAACAACATTAATAACAACAAAGACAACATCATCACCAACATTAACTTGTTTCTAGTTTTACTTCGTTTGGAAAGAGGGTGGGAGGGGGGTGGGGGGTGATTTTTGTTGTTGTTCTTCCTCAATTTGAGCTGCTAAGTCCATCAACAGTAGTCAGGTTTTCTGTATGTGTCCCTTTACCCACCATTAAGGGAGCTGTATTCCGTCTTCGGAAGTAAGTTCAGGTCTAACTTGCAAAAAAAAACCCCACAAAAAAACAAACCAAACAAAACCCAACCCAAAACACCCCTCCCCCCCCCCCCCCCCCCCCCCCCCCCCCCCCCCCCCCCCCCCCCCCCCCCCCCCCACCCCCCCATTAAAAAAAACCAACCAACCAAACAAAACCCCCAACACACCAAAAAACCCACCCTAAAGCAAACAACAACAACAAAAATTAAAATACTTATATAAAAAAAGAAAGCCTCCGAGGAAAATTGAGGTAACAACCCAAAGAACTACATGATAAAGGAGTGGAAACAACAAGATGCCAGACAGACAGACAGACAGACAGACAGAGAGAGAGAGAGAGAGAGAGAGAGAGAGAGAGA
>CM054140.1:4202435-4207435 GCA_028751875.1 Rapana venosa
CCTCCTCCATACTGTCTGTCTGTCTGCATGTCTGTCTGTTTGTCTGTCTGCATGTCTGCATGTTTGTCTGCATATCTGTCTGTCTGTCTGTCTGTCTGCCTGTCTATTTGCCTGTCTGTCTGTTTGTCTGCCTGTTGTATATCTGTCTCCGTATATCTGTCTGCATGTCTGTCTGTCTATCTGTCTCATCTATCTATATATCTGTCTGTATATCAGCATGTCTATCTGTCTGCCAATCTATCTGTCTGTATGTGTCTTTTAATCTGTCTGTCTGTCTGTCTATCAATCTGTCTGTCTGTCTGGCCGTCTATCAGTCTGTCTATCTGTTTGTCTATATTATATATCTGTTTATCAGTCTGTCTGTCTTTCAATTTTTCTATCTGTCTATCAGTCTGTCTGGATGGCTGGTTGTCTGTCTGTCAATCTATTTGTCGGTATGTCGATCTGTCTCTCAATCTGTCTGTCTAGCTATCAATCTGTGTGTCTATCTGTCTGACTGTCTATCAGTCTGTCTGTCTGCTGCTGCGTGTTTCAAGGTCTGCTGCTTTGCCTGTCTGTCCACCTTTCTTTCTAGTCCCTCTTTTCAAGGGGGGGGGGGGGATGGATGTGGAGGGTGGTGGTGGTGGTAAAGAAACTCTACCTTGCAAAAGTCTGCGTTGGCTGAGGAAGGTGTCATGTTTTTTGTGATGGGGATTAAAAACCGGAAAAACAACAGGATGAGGAACGGAATGCTGGGAGTTGGCTTGATTTTCTGGTAGAGAGTTCCAGAGAACGGGGCACGGGATAAAAATGGACGTGTCACTGCTGTCTGCTTCGTCAAAAGCTGGCGAGCAGCATGGGGAAAAACAAGAACCAAGAATGTGTTCCAGACTTAGTCTTTTTTTTAGAACAGAATGATTTTTATAAAAACACATTCTCTCTTACATTATTTTTTGTCCCGAATTTGTTATATCAGTTTCAGTGTCAACTATTTGTTTTCATTTTTTCTTCTTTCTTTCACATTAAAAAAAAAAAAACTTTCTCTCTCTCTCTCTCTCTCTCTTTTTAATTTCTATTTTAGTTTATGTAGGAAATGATTCAGCTTACTGCTCACTATGAACACTTTTTTCCTGTCTGTTTTCTTTTCTTCTCCATTTTATTTTATACTTTTACTTCGAGGATAATGGAATAATCACTCATGGGCTTCTTTTTACATCCAGTCCTCCGTGTGAATACGGTTTTGTAAATTATATTCATCCGTTCCCACCGGCACACAATGGCTTACTCTTCCAAAAAGCGAAACAGGTTTTAACGTAAGTGGAAGATGTTATGCGTGCATTCGCGCACGGACCTCGGTTTATAGCCTCATCCGAAGGACTTCTGTCTGTCTGTCTGTCTGTCTGCCTGCCTGCCTGTCTGTCTGCCTTTCTGCTTACCTGCCTGCCGGCCAGTCTGTCTATCTTTCTTTCTGCCTCTCTTCCCTCTCCTTTTCTTTTAACTCTTTCCTTCCTTTCTTCCTTTCGGGTGCTTTTACCTGCGATGATCCATTCTTGCTTCTCTCACGCCCTTCATCCCATTCACCTCAGCACACAATACGCCACAGCCAGCTCATCTCTGCCATCACACCCTCACAGCCATACAATCTACAGGGTGCCCTTAGTGTAAGCTGCTATGAGGTCACCAACTAGATGGGCCCTGCACTGCTGCTGCTTCACTTCGGCGGTGTTCTGTGTATTTGTAAACCATTCCAAGTCACGGCAGATTTAGTTTTCTCTGCGTGAAATTCCGGCTGCTCTCTCCGGGGAGAGCGCGTCGCCACAAGAGCAGCGCCACCCAATATCTATCATTTTCTTTTCCTGTCTGCAACTGTATTTGTTTGCCTGTCAGAGTGGCTTTTTCCTGCAGAATGTTGCCAGGGACAACTCCCTCTCTTTTCCGTGCACTAAACCCGTGTTACACACGGGACCTCGGTTTATCATCTCTTCCTAAACACTAGCACCCAGACCACCACTGATAGTCTAGTGGATGGAGAGGAAATGTTCAGACACAACTGAGGCTCGAACCTAGACCCAGGTTGAACCCAGTCTGCTCGCTTTCTAGGCAGGTGCGCAGTTACTTCTAGACCACCGATCCCCATGAAGCCACGCCTGCAGGGTGACCTCCAGATCCTCCTCCTCCTCCTCCTCACGGCAGGATGAGCCAGGTCATGAAGCAGGACTGGGGGAGGCCACCCCGAGGTGTGGACCCCATCACTGCCCACATGCCTCCCCGAACACTGCCCTAGACCCTGAAGACTTCCACACACACACACAGACACACACACAGACACACACAGACACACACACACACACACACACAGACACAGACACACACACACACACACACACACACACACACACACACACACACACACACACGCGCGCGCGCGCGCGGTATGAGAATGGCAGGCAATGAAGAAGACAGGAGAGAAGCTGGGCACGCACGACAAGACTCATGGTGAGGTGTGTAGCACTGTCTTGCTATACACTGACATGGGTTTGGGCAAGGGATGTGAGGTTGGGTAAGAGGGAATGATTTTGGGCAAGATGGAGATGGGTTTGGGCAAAGGGGAGATGAGGTTTGGGAGATAGGGATTGAGGTTTGGGCTAAGAGGGGAGATTGAGGCTTGGGCAAGAGGGGAGATTGAGGCTTGGGCAAGAGGGGATGTTGAGGTTTGGGCAAGAGGGATGTTGAGGTTTGGGCAAGATGGGAGATTGACTGAGGTTTGGGCAAGATGGGAGATTGAGGCTTGGGGCAAGATTGGGGGGAGTGATTGATGAGGTTTTGGGCAAGAGGGATGTTGAGGTTTGGGCAAGAGGGAGATTGAGGCTTGGGCAAGAGGGGATGTTGAGGTTTGGGCAAGAGGGATGTTGAGGTTTGGGCAAGATGGGAGATTGACTGAGGTTTGGGCAAGATGGGAGATTGAGGCTTGGGCAAGATGGGAGATTGACTGAGGTTTGGGCAAGATGGGAAATTGACTGAGGTTTGGGCAAGATGGGAAATTGAGGCTTGGGCAAGAGGGGAGATTGAGGTTTGGGCAAGATGGGAGATCCCTTGATGAGTACAGACAATGTTTGTACTATACACTGAGGTTTGGGCAAGAGGGCAGATCCAGGGCGGAGGAGATGCAGACATTGCCTGTACTGAACACTAACTGACGGTGACCTGCCTGTCCTCAACACACCAACCAACAACAAAAAAAGAACAAAAAAGAAAAACAATGAAGCAAAGAGAAAGACTAATATTTTAGGAGGGAACAACAAAAAAGAAAGAAAATATTGGAGATGTAATATGGGGAGAAATAAAATACAGAAAAAAATTGAGAAAGAGACAGACAGACAGATAGTGAAACAGGCAGGCAGACAAACAGGCAGACAAATAGATACTCGGGCTGAATGAGGAAGACCAAAACCCAAGACAGACACAGAGGCTGACACAGACAAATACACAGGCAGACAGACAGGCAAACAGGCAGACAGACAGGCAAACAGGCAGACAGAGACCAAACTACAGACAGAGGCAGACAGACAGACAAACACAGAAGCAAACAGGTATAGTGGCAGACAGACAGACCGACCAAAACACAGACCCACAGAAGGAACTACGTCTGCCAAACTCATCAAAAGAGGATGGGGCAAAAATCCTCTTAGACCTTGTCTGTCTGTCTGTCTGTCTGCCACTCTGCCCACACCTCCCTCCCTCCCTCCCTCCCCTCCCCTTTTGACAACTGCCTCTCAAACTGATTTGGGGGCGGGGGGAGGGGGGGGGGGGGGGGGGGGGGGAGGATGTAGGGGAGAGGAGAGGGGAGGGGGGGGGGGGGGATGGAGGGGGTTAGGAGTTGAAAGAGAGGTATGAAATGTCTGCAGCACTAAAAGAATGAAGAAATGAGAGGGAAACAAGGAGGTACAAGTTTGGAGTTGTGCCGCTGCCCTTGATGGGGGGAAGAGAAGGAAGGACTGTGATGTGGGGAATTGATTGATGCCTGTACTGGATACTGCAATACAGGCAGGGCCCACAGATTCACTTTATTTTATTGGCATTTTTATTTTTGGATGGAAGGAGGGGGGGGAGGGGGGGGGGGAGAGAAGGGAGGAGGGAGGATGGTACTTGTTTTTCAAGTCGAGAGCTAGGTTATTAATTTTTTGTGTGTGTTATTCGCATACAAATTTTGTTTTTATGTTTTCCCTGTATTTTTTTTCCTTTTATTTTCTTTCTCTTTGGCAGTAATTATATATATGTTTTAAATTTGTTTTTGAAAACCATTTTAAGATTTGGCAAAACTAAATTACAAATGTGTGTGTTTTTGTGTGTGTGTGTGTGTGTGTGTGTGTGGTGTGTGTGGTTGTGTGTGTGTGTGTGTGTGTGTGTAAGCGCGCGCGAATGCACGTGCAAGTACATTTCCCACTCAATTCTTGCAATTAATCAGCCCCCCCCCCCCTTTTTTTTTCTTTTTTCTTTTTGCACAATTCCAATGAACTGTTGTCAGTTATAACCTTACCTACCAACCTACCACCTACTCAACCCCCCCCCCCCCCCCCCCCCCCCCCCCCCACCCACCCACCTCTCTCTCTCTTTCCTCACTCTTCCCAGTGTATACATCTTCACGTGGGGTCTTTTATTCTTGCCAGTATGAAGAAGTTGATATTTTGATAAAATTCTTCAACGCTTCATAAACAAACATTCTTTCTTTTTGTCTGTCTCTATCTCTGTCTCTTTCTGCTGTTTAAAACAAATACAATTCAGGTCGATACATTTAGGTTACTTTATACAATGTGTGATTTGGATCGATAAATAACTATAATAATATGAAATGTAAACACGGAGTTATTAATCATTGAACAATTTTTTTACTTTGTAAGGGTATTAGATTTGATATCAACCAAACTGTCTTCAAAGTCGGCATTTCCTGAAAATGTTTCAGCGTTGTCGTTACTGATTGGCAGACACAGACAACGGAAATTAGTCAACGGGGTCAAGGTCAC
>CM054140.1:4222435-4237435 GCA_028751875.1 Rapana venosa
ACTGCACTACACTACACCCCACCACACTACACTACACTACACTACACTACACCGCACCGCACCGCACCACACCACACCACACCACACTACACCACACCACACTACACTACACTACACTATATACACTACACTACACTACACTACACTGCACAGTCAACAGCTGGCTGTCTACAAGAAACAGCTCCTTTCTCTTCCTCTCTTTCTGTCGCCAAGCTCTTGGTATTAGTGCTGTGTCACTGCAGAGTTGAGGCACGGGAAAGCTCAGTGGTCAGAGCACTCGCTTTCCCCCAGCCAAGTTAAGCAGCGTCGAGCGCGGTTACCACTTGGATGGGTGACCGTTTGCGCGTCTTGGCTTCAGTACAGTTCCCCCAGTTCACCCAGCTGTAAGTGGGTATCTGCCCTCTTTTGGGTCAGGGAAGGTAAAGCAGTGAGGGTGAGGAGATGGGCGCCGCCCTCACTATGCTGGCCCCTAGAGAAGTGAGGTCTCTGACGCCTCGCTCCCCTACGTCCTTATAGGTTATGGGACACCTTGACCTCGACCTTTCTGCAGAGTGGCCGGGAGGTTATAGTAACGGATTCCTGATCTGACGTCATCTATGGGAGCGGGTTCGAGTCCTCCTTGATGGTCCGTTTGAGCAATGGTTTCTCCTGGAGCTAACATTGGTACTGACTCCTCCAACTATTCCGTAGTCAAGCAAACCGATGATGAACCACTGAATATTTTGCAACCAGCTTCCTCCACTCCTCGCAGTTTTCAGCTTTCCGCAACAAGTCGTTCAATTCAAGGCCAGTCCACTCTCTCATGTTTGTCTTCCCACCGTTCTCTGTCTGCCTCTTCGTCTCCTTCCTTGTACTGTTCCCTGTAGGACAGTCTTGGCCAGTCCAGATGTTGGTGTGACGTGCCCGAACAACTTTAGTTTGCGTCTTTTCGCTGAAGTCAGGAGCTCTTCATATGACCCCATGGCTCCATTTCCCAACACACCCTTCAAATGGGACGGAAAACGCAGGTCCCTTGTGCAAACGTACACATGTACCAAAAAACACACGTTAAAACCTCACCCATAACACACGTTAAAACCCAGTCCTCGTTCGTAGTTGAGTAACCTAAATAGAACAGTGATGTGGATGACAGCAACATACCCAGCATGCAATCCTAGGCAGGAAAAGGAGGGGCTCCACCATGCTCAGCTGAACATGCCAAAGAGTCTGAATAAATCAGTGTGGTGCCATGAAGACTCCTTCCGGAGTTAACAGAGACATCAGTCAAGTCAAGTCAAGTCAAATCCAGTGACTTATCGCTTACATGGCTGTAGGTTAGATGACCTGGCAGGGAGAGGGGGCTTGCTGTGTCCTAAAGTGCTTCTTGTCGTAAAGTGGACAGCCACAACAAAGATGAAAACTTCTCCAGGTATGCACATTTCCAGTGCAAACCTATACCTTCCTTTTCTTCACCAGGTGGGCTGACAGTACAGACAGTGCATCACAAGACAGACGATTTATTCCTAATCGGACCATTCCTATTGCCTTTGTCAGCGTGCGGATCCGACACAGCAAAATTTCCCCGGCAAAGTCAGGGAGTACTCATTTCACGTTCGCAGTCTCAATTGAGTTTTCATTTATGCAACATCCTTTTATTGCCATTATTTTGGGGTCGTATTTTCCTGTGTGTCGATATGAAACAATGCGCTAAGCAGTTTAGACATAAGTTCCAGCTACGTTTTGACGGGGTTCGTGCAGTTGAATGCCTTAATCCAGTTAGCGACACAAAAACAGTTAACGACACCACAGAGTTGCACAAACATGGCTAGCTGGAACTAGGAGAGTGTTTAGGAAGGATGAAGGAAACAAACGCCTGCCTTTGTTATACACCACTATTTTGACACTAAACGCAGCTCAAACGATACCTAAGATACCCGACACAGACCCACACAACACGGCTTTTCTACCGCAAGTCCCTTCCTAAAATGATACCTGCCTTCCATATTGTTGCTTGTAAAAATATTCCAAACCGTCTTTGGTGTTTGGGGTAAAGCTATCCCAAACAATCGCTCCCCGGCCCCAAGAAGGAGCGAGAGAAGTGGAGACCTGTCTCGTTTTTTCTAAGATACTACTTACTGCTCCGAGTAAAGCCTCTTTCTCCAGAAAACCAGATAGGTCACATAGACCACATGATGGCATTGTGTGCCTGTGGTGTTTTCACACACAGACCCGAACCATCTGTCTCTAACACTGGGGTAGGTTGTGCGTGCGTGCGTGCGTGCGTGTGTGTGTGTGTGTGTGTGTAAGGAATATAGGTAGGTACCTATCCTGATAGTTGTGTGTAGAGAAAACCAGAGGCACCATCTGAGTGTGTGTGTGTGTATGTAAGGAATATAGGTAGGTACCTATCCTGATAGTTGTGTGTAGAGAAAACCAGAGGCACCATCTGTGTGTGTGTGTGTGTGTGTGTGTGTGTGTGTGTGTGTGTGTACGACAATACGTCAGGAAACGATATAACGGCTATTGCCAGAAGAGAAGGTAGCTTTGTGTTTCGGCTTTCTCCTCATATCATCGCCGCGTTACCTGTCTTCTGTTACCCTCCTTTCGCTGCATTCAGATACATGGTTTATCCCTGTGCCGGTTAGTGTTGCTTTGTCTGTGATATCTGTCTGTCTGTCTGTCTGTCTGACTGTCTGTGTGTGTCTGTGTGTGTCTGTCTACCTGTCTGTCTGTCGCTGTCTCGATTTCCTTTTGGGTCTCTCTGTCTCTTTGTCTATGATGTGTTCGTTTTCTTATTGTCAGTTTTCCGTCAATCTGTGTCTGTCTCTTTACTTGTTTGTTTGTCTGTCTGTCTGTCTACCTGTCTGTCTGTCTGTCTGTCTGCCTACATGTCTTGATTTCCTTTAGGGTCTCTGTCTCTTTGTCTATGATATGTTTGTCTCCTCATTGTCAGTTTTCTGTTCGTATGTCTGTCTGTCTGTCTGTCTGCCTGTCTACCTGTCTGTCTACCTACCAATCTTCATTTGCTCTTGGGTCTCTCTGTCTATTAGTCTATGTGTTTTTCTTCTTATTGTCAATCTTATGTCTGTCTGTCGATCCGTCTGTCTGTCTGACTATTCACCTGTCTGTCTGTCTGTCTGTCTCGATTTCGCTCTTGGGTTTCTGTCTCTTTGTCTTTGAGTCTGTCTTCTCCCTGCTTCTCGCTGTCCCTTTTCTATCTGTCTGTCTGTCTGTCTACTTGTCCCTCTGTCTGTTCACCTGTCTTCTGGTTGTCTGTGTGTCTGTCCGTCTGTCTCTGTTAAGCAGTTTAACAAGAAAATAATGAAATTGGGACAGCTTTTGCTACTAATGAGGACATCTGCTTATTTCCTTCCAAAACATTACACAGGAGAGCAACAGAGATGAAATCAATACATGTGCTGGTGCCTGGGTAAGTTAGTCCCTTTGTGTGTGTGTGTGTGCGTGTGTGCGTGCGTGTATGTGTGCGTGTTTGAGCGTGCGTGTGTGTATGCATGCATGTATATGCAAAACAAATTAAGACCTCTACAATGAATTCTGTGATAAAATATGTACGAATAGATAGATTAATAAATATAATTTTTAAAAAACCACACACACAAAAGGAGAGACAGACAGACAGACAGACAGACAGAGAGAGAGAGAGAGAGAGAGAGAGATCTGACCCTCTAACCACCCCCCCCCCCCCACCCCCCCTCCCCATATCCTGTACCCAACAGCAGCATACAATTATTTACAAAACGTGTTTTTGTTTGTTTCCTTGTCTCGTTTTGTTTAGTTTGCCATTGGGCTTCCTTTACTTTGTAGCGGTGGGGAAGTAGTGGGGTGGCAAATGGTAGATTTCTGTATCACTAAATAGTGGAAGTTCTGACTTAGTGTTGACTATACGCTGTGACCCCCGAACAACAACCCTGCTCCACACTGACCCCATGACCTCCAGACTGACATCAACACTGACAAGCGTTGCTAGGTAACCGGCGCCCCATGGACCACGTGACAGCTGCAGCCACTCTAAAACCCATATACAACCCGCCTGGCCTGTCAAAACTGCGGCCAATCATTGCCTTCGACACAACCCAGATACATCCAGGCACTGGACTGTGCATCATGGGCGAATTAAACATGGCGCATGGTGCGTCAGCTTGTGGTGAACAATGTGGTTACGTGTGGTGATGTGGTTTATGGGTGAAGTTGGCTGGAAAGTTTTGGAGAGGATTACTCCTCCTCCCTCCTCTTTTTAATGTAGTTTCCATGGAAACAGCGTATTGTCATGGGATGGGGAATGCACCCCCATGCCGGGCAAGTGTGTGAGTGAGTGAAACTTGAAATTTTCCTAAACAGTCCAGGCATTCAAAACAGAGCTTCTAATTGTATCTTCTTGTCATTGCCATGGTTGTTGTTTTTGTTCCCGCTGCTTAAGGTATGTTTTTTTAAAAGTTTATTTGTTTGTATAAACTTTCTGAAACCAATTTTGCTTATAACAGGTGAAACTGATGCTTTATGACAAAAACCAACATGAAGTTAACAGACATTTCTGTCAGGGATGGTCGATTTTTCTTCTATAATCATTTTGTTCTCATTGATCAACTTTTATAGTCTTCTTAATTTGTTCAAAAAGAAGCATTTGAGAGTAGACCTACTTGTGAAGAAAAAACGGTTTGCACAGTGGGTTTTTTTTTCATAACACTACATAGCTGACTGCTAGTAAACTAGTCAGCACAACGCTCATATTGTTCCCCCCCCCCCCCCCCCCCCCCCCCCCCTCCCCAATCTTTTCTCCCACAGTTTCTTCAGCTACACACTACCGTTATTTTTTGCCTCTTTCACTTCTGTTTTCCTATATCACTCTTGTAATCATACCGCACATAGTAAGGCATCCACAGAAAATAAAAACCCAAACAAAATCAATACTTTATGTGAAATACTAGTCTCTGAAACTCATGTGATTTTGCACAAATTTGTTCAGTTTGAATTTTTTGTTATTTTCAGCAAACACTGTACCCCCCTGAGTCCTTTGTCGTTTGCTAGCTTCCTAACCAGAATAGGCATGGGTGGGGTCAACACTGTAGGAACACGAGCAATCCTCATTCTATGATCATTTCCAACTTTCTCGTGACTACTTGGTATTGCTTTATGTCCTCAATCCCCAAAACAAGTACACACAGTGCATTTTTTTCTCCACAATTTAAAAAATCTATGACACATCAGCAGAATATTTTTCTGATAAGCGCTTTGCAGAAAATACTACATGACCCGGAAGCCAAAGGTGGAGTGTAGCCTTTGCCACTACGGGAAGTCACTCCCACATTGTGCAGGACAGGAAGTCGTGGCAACATGAAGCCTTTGTACTGATTTTCCTCTCCAGTCCAGTCAAGGGTATGTTGGTAAGTATCATTAATGGCAGATGAAAAGTTGTTTTCAGCAGGTGAGTATGTTCTTGGTTTAACAACACGATGGATCGGTGGTCTAGAGGTATCACACCTGCCTACAAAGGAAAAAGTCCAGGTTCGAAGTGTGTGGTGGTTCAATCCCTGTTTGTGCCCGAAACTTTTTCCCCAGCTGGTCTGGTCTTTCGGACAAGACGATAAACCAAAGTCCCTTGTCTAGCATGCATATTGCGCACGTCAAAGAACACACAAGAGAGTTGTCCCTGGGAAAATTCTGCAGAAAAAAGCCACTCTGATAGGGAAACAAATACACATGCAGACAGGGGAAAAAATGGGTGGCGCTGCTCTTGTGGCGACACGCTCTAGCCGGGGAGCGCAGCGCGAATTTCTTGCAGAGAAGTCTGCCATGACTGACAGTGGTATACAATATACAATACAATACAATACAATACAATACCATTGCTAGCAGGCCAGAACATGATGAACTCCATCTGAATTTTCTCAGCTTTTGCATGGCTCCTAGCACTTGTGTTTTCTTCCTTCTTTGTGGTTTTTGTTGTTGTTGTTGTTGTTCCTGATAATGACGATCATGACATCGCCAATGAAGAGGATGATGATAACGATGATGACGATGATGACAGTAGTGATCACGGTGATGCCGACAATGATGATGGTGGTGGTGGTAGTGGTGGTAGTGATGGTGGTGATGACAATGATGATGATGGTGGTGGTAATGATGATGGTGATGACAATGATGATGGTGGTGGTGATAGTGATCACGGTAATGCCTACAATGATGATGATGATGATGATGATGATGGTGGTGGTGGTGATGGTGATAGTGATGATGGTGATGACAATGATGATGATGGTGGTGATAGTGATGACACTGATGATGGTGGTGGTGATAGTGATGATGGTGATGACAATGATGATGGTGGTGGTGATAGTGATCACGGTGAAACCTACAATGATGATGATGATGATGATGATAGTGATGATGGTGATGACGACGATGATGGTGGTGGTGGTGGTAGTGATGGTGGTGACGACGACGACGATGATGATGGCGGTGATGACAATGACGATGATAGATGCTGACAACAGCAATAATAACGATGATAAAGATGTTGATGATGGTGGTGGTGGTGGTGGTGGTGGTGGTAATAATGATAAAAAGAGAGAAAGAGAGACACACGCACATAGAGACACAGAGAGAGAGAGAGAGAGGAGAGAGAGAGAGAGAGAGAGAGAGAGAGAGAGAGAACTTGAACTCGAAAGATTTATTCATAAAAAGGCCATTGGCCCATACATGAAGGGGGGTTGCCGAACTGCTTAGTATTTTAGTGAGAAAAATAAGGAAGCACAAAAAACCCAAAATGTTATTGTATAACCCACAACCACAACAATAAAAATCAGTTTTAAAAAATGACTTAAGAAACAAAAATATCTTTTATTCTAAAGGCTTTACACAAATATAAAGCAAGACTGCGCACAATCTCAGGGTAACTAGATGCCATGTGTAGACAGAATCTAAATAAATTAGGCTGTCTACTATACTTTACTGGGATGTAATTCTGTCTTACATCTTCTAATACTGGACAGCACAGCACAAAATGAACTTCATCTCCCACTGTTTGCTTACATAATGGGCATAGCAACCTGATGTCATCATCATCATCATGTTCTGTATATCTAAATTTATGAACATTTATGTCCGATACACCAAGTCTAAACTTAGACATAATTCTTTTCAAATGTATGTCCATATCAAGCTTTAGATAAGGTTTGACATCGTGTGAACCTATAAATTGTTAATTTGAAATTTTTCACTGTGTTTTGTATATGATCACTCCACTGCTGCCAACGGCAGTCAATCAGTCTTTGCCTGAAAACGTTGATAAACTCTCTACAATTTCCGACACCTTGATTGAGCCAAACAAACCCAAAGCCACGTTCACATAAACAGGTACGTATTTGTGAAGCCCAGGTGCTTGCCCCCTTGACATCTAGATCATAAAGCATCCTGTAAGACTTAAAAGGTAACCTGCACTCATCCATATGCAGAATCTTAATCCAATATCTAACGCATCTTACAGCAGCATTAACAGAGAGAGGATATCTATTGCTTTCACTATAAACAAGATCATTAGGTGTACGTCTATCTAAGCCTAAAAACTGCTTTAAAGCAAAGAGGTGCACTGATTCACAATGTGTTACAGCTGCATCCAGTCCCCAAATTTCCGCGCCTTATAACACAGTGGGTTGTGTTTGTGCATCAAATATCTTCATGAACAAGTCAAAAGCATTATTATTCAATAATCGTAATTACTTCAAAACAATTAACAAGCTTCTTTTACCTCGACTTGCCAGATCTTTACATGCAGTTGTGAAACTAAGCTTTGTAGAAAAACAGATTCCTAAATATTTATATACATTAATCACAGGCACGACTTTTCCATTGTACAGCCATTTTTTGTGAGCAGAGAGAGAGAGCGAGAGCGAGAGAGAGAGAGAGAGAGAGGATATGATGAACAAGAACGAGAATATTCTAGAAGAAAAAAAACCCACACAAAACTAACCATCTTGTCTCCTACGGGAACCTTCCTCCTTCCCACCATACCCCTTCTCCCCTCACCCAAAATCCCCCCTCCCCTCCCCCAATCCCTTAAAAGACTCCAAGAGTGTGAAGAGCCCAGCCCAGACAGACAAAAGAGGCCAGCCGTGTTATAAAGCAAGCCACGGACTGACTGTTGCTGCTGCTGCTGCTGCTGCTGCTGTGTCTGCTGCTGCTGCTGTTGTGGCGGCTGCTGCTGCTGCTGCTGACACAGCCTTTCTTTCTTCCTTCCTTCCTTGCTATCCTGCCGGTATTGCAGCATGCAGCAATTGAAGACGACATCCATCACTACATTAAAGGCCCATCCATCAAACTCTTCCAGGAATGCTTGGAGCTGCTACCAGTGCCAAACCAACTCCATCAAAGCCTGTCTGCGAAGTCTTTCTCTTCTTTCTCCTCTCCCACCCCCAACTTCCCCCACCCACCCACTCATTCTTTTCCTTCCCCCTGGGGTAGCCTCGGTTGAATCTCCTGTCTGGGTCACTCATCTCCATCTCTCCTTTCATCCTATTCCCCAAAAAGGCAGTGCGGGGTGTCTTCTGTATGGTGGCCCTACGGCAGCCAGACAGTAAAACCGTCCTAAGAACTGCTGGCTTAGAAGGGGCAGGCTAGTAGAGTAAGTGTCCCAACTACTGATAATCTAATTGGGTGTGACAGACAAAGCTTGCCTTGGTAGAGATGGCGATCAGTGATGCGAGAGTGACAAAACTAGGATCATGATATCGAAGATGAGACACACCCCCCCCCCCCCCCACACACACACACACGCACACACACACATACACACATCAATACAAGAATAAGAAGAAGACCAACAACAACAATAACACAATCCCACCACTGTTTTTACTCCCAAACAAACCGACCAACCAACCAAACAAACCCATAAGCAAAAACGTTGTTTTCTTAACCACACCACCACCACCACCTCCACCACCACCACCTCCACCACCACCACACACCACCACCACCACCACTCCACACCACCACCTCCACCACACCACCACCTCCACCACAGAAGAGCTACAAAAAGAAACCAAAAACCAACGTAGTTACACAACAACCAAACAAACAAAATAACAAAACAAAACAAACAAAAACATACGTGTATGCAAACTTACCTAACGTGCTGAGGCCGGATATGACGATACTGTGTTGCATGACGGGAAGCAGGGAACCGGAAACACACCCTGCAACAGAACAGTTGGCTCTGAATAAGCAACATCCAGAAAGACTAAAGGATCAAAGACACTCGCTTTGATACAGATTTCCTTTTCTTTCGAATATCTTTAAGCCGTTGTCTTCCTGAATCTTCATAAAAAATTCATCACAAGACAAACATAATCATTGGTTTCAACACTTTTTGGAGGACGACTATTGTTTATTTCAACAGAGAGAGAGAGAGAGAGAGAGAGAGAGAGAGAGAGAGAGAGAGAGAGGGGAGAGAGAGAGAGAGAGGAGGAGGAGGAGGAAGGGTACTGGCAGGAAGGGGGATGGACGGTTAAACGACAGACAGACAAATAGACATACATACATACAGACAGACAGACAGACAAACACATAGGCGCAGAGCAAAACAAAGCCAGCCAGACAGACAGGTGGCTTAGACGTTGAATGATAATTTGCAGCACATACTTTGTTTCACTTTCAAATCAAAGGCTAAGAAGTCTGATAAGAATCAGTGCTATAGTTATAAAAGAAATGTGTTTTAATTCAAAGTCTAAGAACAGTAAGAAGTTGACATAATCATCAGTGCTGTAGATATAAAATTAATGTACAATATCATGGTTCAATATTGACTCTCTCTCTCTCTCTCTCTCTCTCTCTCTCTCTCTCTCTCTCTCTCTCTCTCTCTCTCTCTCTCTCTCTCTCTCTCTCTCTCTCCCCTTCATTATGGGCTATGGCCTAATGAATAAACATCCGAATCCCTCTCTCTCTCTCTCTCTCTCTCTCTCTCTCTCTCTCTCTCTCTCTCTCTCTCTCTCTCTCTCTCTCTCTCTCTCTCTCTCGCAACCATTTGCCGGGGATGATGTTACAACATGACACCATGAATGCAGCTTAATTTTTTTTCCTTATTATTCTGTCAGCGGTTTCTACTGGCACACAATGGCCTACTCTTTCGATAGGCGGAACGGGTTTTCACGTGTGTGCAACATGTTCTGCGTGCGTTCGTGCCTTTGTCCTTTGAAAGCCGAAGCTTTTTTTTTTGTCAGCGCTGCACTCACTGTAAGGGAGGCCAGTGTGGTCATTTTGCTTGAGATACCAGGCACACAGACAAAGAGGACCAACAAAACAGATACTGTTGACATTCATTACAACGTAGTAAGAACAAAATTAATCCCTTAATAATTATTGTGATTCAATTAAAAAAAAAAAAGCAGAAATACATCTTATGCTGATGCTGTTACATGATGACGATGATGATGATGATGATGGTGGTGGTGGTGGAGGTGGTGGTGGTGGTGATGGTAATGATGGATGATGATGATGTGGTGGTGGTGGTGGTGGTGGTGGAGGTGGTGGTGGTGGTGGTTGAGGTGGTGATAGTGGTGGTTGTAGTGGTGATGATGATGAAGAAGAAGACGAAGAATTGCGGGGAAGAAGAATTGCGAAAGATTGCGAAGAAGAATAATAATTGCGAAGAAGCAGAAAAAGAATTGCGAAGAAGCAGAAGAAGAATTGCGAAGAAGAATAATTGCAAAGAAGAAGAAGAATTGCGAAGAAGAAGAAGAATTGCGAAGAAGAAGAAGAATTGCAAAGAAGAAGAAGAACTGCAAAGAAGAAGAAGAATTGCGAAGAAGAAGAAGAAGAAGAATTGCGAAGAAGAAGAACAACAACAACAAGGAGGAGGAGGAGAAGGAGGACAAGGACGAAGACGACGATGATGATGATGAAGAAGACGAAGAAGAGGAAGAACACTATGGTGATGATGATGATGATGATGATGATGAGATGATGATGATGACGACGATTATGAATGTGATGAAGGAGAAGAGGAGGGGGGACCAGAAGGAAAATTACTTGGAGGGAGAAGTGAAGGCTAGGAAGAGAAGAAAAAACAAACCCAGATAGACAGACAGATAGAAAGAAGAAAAAAATGAAAAAAATGAGATAGAGAAAGAAAGACAGAAAGGTAGAAAGAAGAAGGAAAAGAAAGAGGAGAAAATGAGATAATAAAAAAAAGAAAGAAAATCAGGCAAACAGACTGACAGATAGACGGACACAAAAGAAATAAAACAAAACAAAAAAGAACAGAAGAAAGATACAAAGAAACACATACAAACAGACAGACCGACTGACTGACATACACACTCTCTTCGATATTATGAGAATAAAGACCTCATTAAAATCATACAAGAGACAGAACAGAAAAGAAACGACAATAACAACAAAACATAACTGCATAGAATTGAATGCTAGGAGTGATTATGAGCCTCTGCATGAAGAAGACCAACAAACACCATCATCATCATCATCATCATCAACATCAGCAAGAGTAGCAGCAGCAGCAGCAGCAACAGTGGGAGCAACAGTAGTAGCAGCAGCAGCAACAGTCGAAACACCAGCAGCAACAAAACACACAAATAAAATGATCAAGTGGATGTTTCTCAAACCCCACATTCTTATCATCACCCTTACAAACAAAAACACCTCTTTATTGTACAAGAAAACAGGAAAACAAATAACTCAGAAAAGTTGCTCAACAGAATCAAAGCAACAATCGCAAGTTTTAATATGATATTTTCTTTCCAATATACTTTTACTCCAACATTCAGTCCACAACGAAGTGTTCAGCCCTACGTGTCTCCTCTGCATTTCTGCAGCCATTAGGAAGACAAAATCACACCACACACACACTCTCTCTCTCTCTTTCTTTTCACCCCCTAAGATGAATCGTCTGCTCCAACACACACAAAAAAAGAAGAAAAAAAAAAAGGAAAGAAAGAAGGAATTTCTGCTCCTCCAAGCCAGAGAAGAGTGACTGTCAAGGGAGATAATTGAGTCTGAAGAAATGAGTGACAAAGGGCCCTGTACCCGAACCATTGGAAGTGATGGAGTACTTAAAGATCCACCTCCTCCCCCACCCTCCACTCACTTCCCTACCTACCCACCTCCAAGGGGGGGGGGGGGGGGGGGGAGAGGGGGGAGAGGGGGGAGTCGTTCACACTTCCCCACCTGGACTAGCGTGTCTGGGAAAATGGATTACTAATCCAACATGGATGCAGCTTGCAATGATGGTGTGTGTTTTTTAAAAGAGAGGGAAGGGGGGGGGGGGAAGCAAAGGGGTGGTGGGTAGGGGTGGGGGTGGGGGCTGGAAAAAAGAGGTCTGGCCTAGGCAAGTTTCTCTCTACTCATTCTCATGGCTCCCTCACCTCTCAACCTTCCCCACAGTGAAGTGCTGGCCTGAGGATTGTCTTCACATGGCCAGGAAGTATGATTATAGAGTTCGTGGTTCGACTCCTGTCCCGTGTGACTTCAGTTGAAGAATTAATTATGTGACCCCGGTTTTTGTTGTTATCAATGCTGTTGCTGTTGTTTTTGTTATTGTTGTTATCATCATCATCATCATCATCATCATCATCATCATCATCATCATCATCATCATCATCATCATTATTATTGTTGTTCTTATTGTTATTGTTGTTGTTATTATTATTATTATTATTATTATTATTATTATTATTATTATTATCGTTGTTATTATTATTGTTATGATGGTGATAACGACGATGATGATGATGGTTATTATTGTTGTTGTTGTTTTGTTATTTTCCCTTCCTAATATTTTTGCAACGATAAGGAAGACAACCATGATATCACAAGATTTTTCAAGTGTTATTAAAGTTGATATCGATATATATTCATATAAATAGCTTTGTTAATGTTGTAATATCAGAATACCACTTTAGTGCAAAGTCAAGCTGTCAGGGTCACCATCTTCCCCCTCCATCTGGCACAACAACAACAAAACCCAACAACATATATATATATATATATATATATATATATATATATATATATATTATATATATATATATATATATATATATATTATATATATATATAATAAAAGCTCCATCTGGCACTCTACGCATCAAAGGCAGCGTAACATTTAAAGAAGTAGTAGGTTACAATTTAAAAAAAAAAAATCACTTTCCCACTTTCCCAGTAATCCACACAGGCGCATCCTTTCTTTCTTCTTCTTCTCTTCTTCTTCTTCTTTCTTCTTCTTCTTCTTTTTCTTCTTCTTCTTTTCTTCTTCTTCTTCTTCTTCTTCTTCTTCTTCTCTCTTCTTCTTTCTTCTTCTTCTCTTCTTCTCTCTCTCCTCTTTCTTCTTCTCTTCTTCTCATCATCTCATCATCATCATCATCATCATCATCATCATCATCATCATTCTTTCTTCTTCTTCTTCTTCTTCTCTTCTTCTTTCTTCTTCTTCTTCATCTCATCTTCATCATCATCATCATCATCATCATCATCATCATCATCATCATCATCATCTTCTTCTTCTTCTTCTTTTTCTTCTTCTTCTTCTTCTTCTTCTTCTTCTTCTTCTTCTTCATCTCATCATCATCTCATCATCATCATCATCATCATCATCATCATCATCATCATCATCATCATCATCATCATCATCATCTTCTTCTTCTTCTTCTTCTTCTTCTTCTTCTTCTTCCTTTCAGACTCTTTTCTTCTCGTAACTTTAGCGGGTCAGAATGATTTCGGGTTCTGGAGGCAGAAATTATCAATCAGGAGAAGGGAAAAACCGAAACCTTGACAGCAGGAAACCAATCACTTCGCCTACCCGGGAAAACAAGTTCGGGTGCAGTTTAAAACTCCACGATCCAGTCCTCCATCCCTCTGCAACCTTTTTCCACTTTTCTTTCTTTCTTTTTTTTCTTTCTTTCTTTCTTTCTTTTCGTTCTGTCTGTCTGTTTTTCTTTTTTCTTTCTGTCTATCTGATGTCAGTCTTTCTCTCTGTCTTTCTCTCTTCCTTCTTTCTTCTCTTCCTTCCTTCCTTTCTTTTTCCTGTCTTTCTTTCTTTCTGTCCGTCTTTCTTTTCTTTCTTTCTTCTTTCCGTCTTTCTTTTCTTTCTTTCTTTCTTTCCTTCTGTCTGTCTGTTTTTCTCTCTTTCCTTCTGTCTGTCTCCCTTCCTTCCTTCTTTCCTTTCTTTCTTTCCTTTCTTTCTTCATTTCTTTCTGTCTTTCTTTCCTTCCTTTTTTCTGTCTGTCTATTGTTCTTTCTTCCTCTTCTTTCTTCTTTCTTTCTTCCTTTCTTTTCTTTCTTTCTTTCTTCCTTTCCTTCTTCTTCCTTTCCTTCTTCCTTCCTTCCTTCCTTCCTTCCTTCCTTCCTTCCTTCCTTCCTTCCTTTCTTTCTTTCTTTCTTTCTTTCTTTCTTTCTATCGTTTTTTCTTCAACACCTTTCGCATTTATCTCTAGCTGTGAGGGACGTGTGTTGGCAGACATAGAACATTAAAAACATAAAAAATAGATGGTGTGGCAATGTGGCGGTGGGTAGGTGGGTAGGTGGGTGGGTAGGTGAGTGGGTAGATGGGAGGTAGATCGGTGGGTGGGGGTGGTAGCTGGAAATCTCATCGCAAGAGGAATGACATCAGCTTGGCTTCTGTCACTGAGTTATCTCCTCCTCTCCTTACCTGGCTTATCTCTCCAATTTCTTCTTCTTCTTCTTCTTCTTCTTCTTCTTCTTTTCTTCTTCCCCCCACCCTCTCTCTTTCTCTCTCTCACATACGCACAAACACACATATTAAGAAATCTTTGTTCTTAGATAGGTGGCTTGATGAAAAAATGCAAATGCATTGCTTACTCAACGTATCATCTGGAAATAAAAATTTGATTTGACTTGACTTGACTTGACTTCACACACACACACACACACACACACACACACACACACACACACACACACACACACACACACACACACACACACACACACACACACACACACACACACAAAAACACAACACACAAAACACAC
>CM054140.1:4247435-4284935 GCA_028751875.1 Rapana venosa
TTCTTCTTCTTCTTCTTCTTCTTCTTCTCATCATCATCATCATTATTATTATCATTATCATCATCATCCTCATCATTATTATTCTTAAACATGTTGAGAGAGAGTTAAGTCTTAGAGAGAGAATAAAAGCCTTTGGGCATGCACACATGTAGCATAGTATGTGAGAGCGCGTGTGAATGCACACACATATACATATGCGCTCTCTCTCTCTCTCTCGCTCTCTCTGTGTGTGTGTCTCTCTCTCTCTCTCGCTCTCTCTGTCTCTGTCTCTCTCATGCTGTCTCCTTGCAGTGTAGGTGAACGTGTCGGCGGAGGGATAACTTTTGCGCGGTGACTTAATCGCCGGAAATGCCAAACACTCGGCGCTAAAGCCTGACACAAAATCAATACCCTCAGTCTCTGTCTGGACAGGGGGGGGGGGGGGGCAGGCTCGGGACCCCCGGGGTGGGGGAAGAGGGAGAGAGGGGGGGGGATTCTCAGTTCATTAAACAGGGTAATGTTTTGAAGAGGCGGCTTAAAAAAAAAAACACAACAAAATGTGATGGGCTAAAAGTTCAGAAGATCGATGTTCCTACACAGTTCGGTATTAAGTCATTGGATGATGAATTTATGGGACACCCCTCCAACCCCCTCCCACTCCGCCACCATTATCCCCACTCTTACTCAGACAGACAGAGACAGAGAGGCAGAGAGTGACAGAGAGAGAGAGAGAGAGAGAGAGAGAGAGAGAGAGAGAGAGAGAGAGAGAGAGACAGACAGACAGACAGACAGACAGACAGAGACAGAAGCATAGAGACAGAGACAGAGAAAGACTGAGACAGAGAGACAAACAGAAAAAGAGAGACACAGAAAGAAATAGAAGAAGACAATGAGATTGATGCAGACTAACAGCAAAGCATGTTTTCAGGCAGATCAATTAAAAGAACAGAGAGAGGGGAGAGAGAGAGAGAGAGAGAGAGAGAGAGAGAGAGAGAGAGAGAGAGAGAGAGAGAGAGAGAAGAGAGAGATGGAGAGAGAGTCATCGAATAATAGAATTTAAACGAAAATGGAAAAACAGGACAGACAATGCAGACTGAGAGAGAGAGAGAGAGAGAGAGAGAGAGAGAGAGAGAGAGAGAGAGAGAGAGAGAGAGAGAGAGAGAGATTAGATTCAACTAACAATTGCCATGACCGTCACACCACTCCCACTTATAAAGAAAACCACAAAAAGAAAAAGCCAAAAAGGCAAAAGCCAAACAAAGAAGAGAGTACAGAGACAACAAGAAAACAGCCACAACAACAGCTGCCATCCCTACAACCCCTGAAAGCTGCCATCACTACAACCACTGCCGCACTCTACACCAAGCACGGAAATGAGAATGTCGTCACTCTTCTATGGGTCACGTGTCTGTGTCACGTGAGCTGACTGAGCGTCAACAGCGGAGACAAGATGGATGCAGTCAGTAAAAGCACAATCATGGACAAACAATGCAGCCAGTTTCCCCCATCAAGAACGATAACTCTTCAATCGTCGTCTGCAACCTGGTGATGGAAAATGACATAATATCATGTCTGCTTTTTTCTTTTTCTTCTTCTTTGTGTTCACGTCTTCACGTACTGTATTGTATATCACTTTCAGTCACTTACTCTTCGTTGTCGGCGTCGTTTTCGTCTCCTTCTCCTCCCTTTTCTCTCTTTGTGATCAATCTGACACAACCTCTTCATCTGCCACTAAATCACAGTTACCAGCAGATCCCTGGTCTAGAGGCCACAACACGCCTGCCTAGAAAGCCAAAAGTCCAGTTTCGAAGTGTGCGGTGGTTCCATCCCCGTTCGGGCCAGAAACTTCCCCCTCCCCACCCACTAGACCGTGAGTGGTGGTCCGGGTGCTAGTCCTTCGGATGGGACGATAAACCGAGTTCCCGCATGTTACCCATAATTATTTTAGCGCACGTAGAACAACTCACGGCAAGAGAGTTGTCTTTGGCAAAATTCTGTAGAAAAAGTCCACTCTGATAGGGAATCAAAATACAGTCGTAGACAGGGGGGAAAATGGGTGGCGCTGCTCTTGAGGCGACGCGCTCTCCCCAGGGAGAGCAGCCCGAATTTCACGCAGAGAAAGTGGTACACAATACAATATAATAAATAAATAATATAATAAATAAAAATTACTACAGCTGCTGTCGTCATCACCATCGTCTTCATCATTGCTTATCATTAAATGATGTAGATGTTGCTTTCGTTTCTTTCTTTCTTTTAAAAAAAAATTGATTATGGTTTTGCTGTTTGTTTGTTTTGTTTTGTTTCGGATTTTGCTTTTGTTGTTGTTGTTGTTGTTTGGGGTTTTTGTGTGTGTGTGTGTGTTTGTTTTTGTTTTTTGGGGGGAGTGGGTCTACTTTCTTTTCTTTCTGTCTGTCGGTCCGTCTATTTTTCTTTCCTTTTTTGTGGTTTTGTGGAGTGGGGTTTTTTTTCCGGATTTTTCTTCTCAAGGGCGGAGTGACTCAGACACAGGTGTGACATTGATGGGGGCACTACAGGAGGTCCACTTCGCCTTTGTTGACTTTTGGTGGCAGGGGGGGGGGGGGGGGGGGAAGGGGTGGGTGGGGGGGGACGACCGACAGCACATGCACAGGGAGGGAGGGAGGGAGAGAGGGAGTGTATCGATTTCTTTCTTCGATTTCCTTGGTCGTCTGCTGCCACTGGGCCTCTAATGCCTCATTTCAGTTCACGGCTTTCGCCTTTGTTTTGTGGTGTTTGTGTTGTGTTGTTGTGTTTTGTTTTGTGGTGTTTGTGTTGTGTTGTTGTGTTTTGTTTTGTTTTGTTTCCTTTACGTTTCGTCGCTTGACTGGTTTAGAGATTGTTACAGGTCTTTTTTTTCAGACTCCGTGTTTAGGAGCGTGCTCTCTGTCTCTGTCTGTCTGTCTCTCTGTCTGTCTGTCTCTCTGTCTGTCTGTCTCTCTGTCTGTCTGTCTCTCTGTCTCTTCCCCCTCTCCATCTCTGTCTGTCTGTCTCTCTCCCTCTCCGCTATGTCTGTCTGTCTCTGTCTCTCTTCCCCTCCCCTCTCCTCTCTCTCTCTCTCTCTCTCTCTCTCTCTCTCCTCTCTCCTCTCTCTCCTCTCTCTCTCTCTCTCTCTCACTCGACGGATAGCCTAGTAGTTAGAACATTGCGCCGGCAATCTGACGACCCGGGTTCGATTCCCGTTCAAGGAGATATTCCCTGGAGTTAACATCAGTGAAGACTCCACTCTCCCCAAAAGTCCTTCGGATGAGACTATAAACCGAGGCCCCGTGTGCGAACGCACGCAGAACATCTTGCGCACACGTTAAATCCTGTCCCGCTTTTTGTAAGAGTAGGCCATTGTGTGCCGGTGGGAACAGATGACAGAATTTACAAAACCGCACACACACGGGGACTGGATGTAAAAAAGCACATAAGTGCTTATTCCATTATTCTCGATATAAAAGAATAAAATAAAATTTAAAAATCTCTCTTACGTGTGAATTATATGACTGCACACACACCCGTGCGTGCGTGCGAGCGTGCGTGCATGTGTGTGTGCGTGTTTGTGAGTGTGTGCGTGCGTGCGTGTGTGTGTATGTGTGCGCGTCTCTCTCTCTCCCCCTCTTCATCTCCTCTCTCTTTTCTCTCTCTCTCATCTCTCTCTCTCTCTCTCTCTCTCTCTCTCTCTCTGTCTGTAATCTCTGCATGTATCTGCCTGCACACCTTGAGAAACTCGGCAGATGGAGTACAGATGACTGCTTGCTTGCAGATGTTAATCTGTGTCTCTGCGGGGTAACTTGTGTCATTAGCTAGCTGCCTGGGAGGGAGGTGGCTGAGCCGTCTGCTACCTTCAGTTGTCCTCTGTTTGTTTCTTCTGATTTGAGATAGAGTTTGGGTAGGGTGGGGTGGGGTAGGGAGTGGGGGTGGGAGTGGGGGGTGATTGGACGAGAAACTGTGTAGGCCTAGTGTGTGTGTGTGTGAGCCGTCAGCGCCTGGGCTTTATCACAGTTCTTGATTAAACCATTGACGCTGGGGGCAACAGCAAAGTGAGAGGCTATAGGCCTATGACCAGTGGCTTGCTTTTCCACTCATGGAATTCCACTTCACAGCTTATTTATTTATTTATTTATTTATTTATACCACTTTAAGTCACGCAGATTTCTCTGCGTGAAATTCGGGCTGCTTCCCCCGGGGAGAGCACGTCGCCACAAGAGCAGCGCCACCCATTTTTATATATTTTTTTCTGTCTGCAACAGTACTTGTTTCCCTATCAGAGTGACTTTTTTCAAATAATTTTCCCCGGACAACCTTCTTGTTGCCGTGGGTTCTTTTACTGCGCAAAAATAATTTGAAACCAAGGCCCCGGTTTATCGTCTCATCCAAAGAGTAGCGCCCAACCCCATCAGATCTAATGATGGGGAAAAAGTTTCGGGTCCAAAGGGGCCCCAAAGGATCGACTATACTCCTACGGGGCTTGACTCGCACAGTCCTTCTGTGTGCAGCCCTGGGGGGGGTTGGCCTTGGGGAAACCCCAACGTGACGTCCTTATGCCCATTTGGGGGAAGAAGTGGGATGTACTTGGGGCAACTTTCCACTATAACACATTTCTGCCCAGCAAAAACACGTGCCTCGTATGTCCACACGGAAAACACCGGGGTGTGGGGGGGGGGGGGTTTTTTTGGTTTGGGGGGGGGGGGGGGGGGGGGGGGGGGGGGGGAGTCTTGTGTGTGACTAAAAAATTGTTTTTTGCATTTGTATGTATTATAGTGAAAGTTCATTGTGTGTTTGTTTTTGGGGGTTGTGTGAAAGATGTGTGGGGTGTGTGTATGGGGGTTTTGCGCGCGTGTTGTTGTGGTGTTGTTTGGGGTATGATTGTGTGTATTTGTGTGTGTATGTAAGTATGTTTGGTGTGTTTTTTGGGTGTGTGTATGTGTTATGTGTGTGTGTGTGGTTGGAGTTTGTTTTGGGGTTTGTATGGGAGTGTGTGGTGTTAGTTTTTATCGTCTACCCCCAAAAAAGTACATTAGGAATTGGGGGAGAAAAGATGAAAAGTAACTGTCGGTGTGTTTGTTTGGCATGCAATGGGGGGGGGGGGGGGGGGGGGGGGGGGGGGGGGGGACAAGGGAAAAAAAAAAAAAAAATCAACCCGTCGAAACTTGTAGAACCAAACAACAAAAAGGGAAAAAAAATTTAAAAATCAGATAAACTTGGCTAACATTAAGCCGTTTGTGGTGTTGTTTTGTGTGTTGTGAGAGAGAGAAGAGGGGAAGAGAGAGAGAGAGAGAGAGAGAGAGAGAGGAGAAGAGAGAGAGAGGAGGAAGCGAGCTTTTTTCCGGGGGTTACGATAATATTGACTACTTTTTTTTTTCTTACTCCTTCCCCCTTGAAGGAGAGAGGGGAGAGGGGGAGGGAGAGAGAGAGAAAGGGGGACAGGACAGGAGACAAACAGAGAGAGAAGAAGAAGAGACGACAGACAGCAGCAGTGATTGTGCGTTTGTGTGTGCTGGTGTGGCACGTGCACAAAATTCCCCTCCCCAAACCCACCTCAAACCCCTACACCCCCCCCCCCCCCCCCCTCTCCTACCACATCCTTCCACTCTCCTTTCATTCCCCCCTCCTCCCTCCCCCCCCCCCTCACCTCTAATTACTCCCTCCCTGATCTGATCAAAGTCCTCAGGGCGGGAGGGAGACCAGTCTCTCCACACCCTGATAAAAGGCGCCAACCCTGACCCCCCACCTCCCTCCCTCCTTCTCTTCCCTTCGTCCCTTCCCCTGTCCCTCCCTCCCTCCCTCCCTCCGCCTGAAGGTTTTATCACTGTACCATGGCACTGCTGAACAAGGCTGTCCTCACGTCCTATCAAATCACAGAGAGAGAGAGAGAGAGAGAGAAGAGAGAGAGAGAGAGAGAGAGAGACTCAGAGAGGAGAGAGAGAGAGAGAGAGAGAGAGAGAGACAGGACAGACAGATAGACAGGCAGACAGAGACCGGACACAGAGAGACAGTGACAGAGAATGCAGAGTGAGGAGACAGACAGACAGACAGACAACAGACAGACATACAGAGACAGAGACAGAGAGACGGTGACAGAGATGCAGAGTGAGGACAGACAGACAGACAACAGACAGACTACAGAGACAGAGACAGAGATGACACTGACAGAGATGCAGAGTGAGACAGACAGACAGACAAAACAGACAGGCATACAGAGACAGAGACAGAGTGCCAGAGGAGAGAGAGAGAGAAAAGAGAGGAGAGAGAGAGAGAGAGAGAGAGAGAGAGAGAAGGTGAGAAGAAAGAAGAGATCAGAGAGAGAGGGGTGGAGAGAGAGAGAGAGAGAGAGAATGCTGCTGCTGCTGCTGCTGCTGATGATGATGATGACAGAGATGATGATACTGACTTTCAACTCCCAGGATAGCAGAATAAAAAAAAAAGTCCTTAGTCCTCCAGTCTTGCAGTAAGGTGTGTGTACATTGGCAAGTGAGGGACAGAAGGCGGTTTGTTGGGATGGGGGGGGGGGGGGGGGGGGGGGGGGGGGGGGGGGGGTTGGAGGGGGGGGGGGCGGAGGTCTACAGGAAGTTTCCAGACACAGTTAGGAATGAATTCTGATGTCCTCAGAGCCTGTCCACGTTAGGACAGTAACCACTTTAGGACACAAGACACGTGGAGAGACTGTTCGACTTCAATCCCATGGGTCTATGAAGTCCTCAGTTCGAATCTTGGCAGCTTCTGATGAATTAAAGGTTGGGAATTTTTTTACGATCTCCCAAGTCAACTTCAAGTGCAGACCTGCTAGTGCCTTAACTCTCTTCGTGTATAATTATATAATTATAATAACAATAATAATAATAATAATAATAATAATAATAATAATAATAATAATAATAATAATAGTAATAATAATAATGTATGGAATTTATATAGCGCTGAATCTTGTAAAGCAACAAATCAAAGTGCTCACATGCAGAAGATCAAATATGCAGGGTTAAAGATTCTGTCATTCACGTCAGCGTTCGGTGGGTTACGGAAACACGACCATACCCAGCATACATCCCCGAAGTCGGAATGCGGCTACTTTCACAAAAACAGTGGCAATATCTGACTGTTGGTGAACCTCGGGGCTCTAGCCGAGGAAGGAAAAAAAGAAATTTATATTTTTTTCTGTGTTTGCTGACCGGAAGCATTGATCTTATCAGCTTTTTTTTTTTTTTTTTTTTCCAGTGGAGCAGAAACCATGCGCAAAGAGGCGACTACTCTCAGCGGACAAGAGTTGCCTCCCATCTCCCGTCATACAAGGGAGATAATCTGGATGTTACCAGGGCCGAGCATTTATTGTATTTGCCAGCCTGGTTTCACAATGTTGGGGGGCGAAAGTCGTCAATTTAATCTGTTTGGAGCCAGTCTAGGTTGTCAGTTGTCCTCTCCCTTCCCCCCCCCCCCTGCCCCCCCCTCCCCTCCACCCCCCCCCCTCCCCCACCACACACACACACAAGGGGATGCAAGGAGCCTGTAAGTATATATACCATCCCCATCTTCTGGAAATTCTGTGCACGGAATCCCTCCTTTTCTATCGGCTCTCTTTGTTTCTGCCTTGTTCCTTTTCATGCTGTCACCAACCTCCTTGTCTATGTTCTGCCTGCTTGGTCCATTCCCCTACCTTTTCTTTCTCCCCCCAGAAAGACTTCAAAGATAACAGTTCTCTCCTATGCCGAAGTCGGATGCGCTGGGCCTGACCTGCCAGGCGCTTAACGGCAGCGCAACTCATTTTCGCTCACGAGTGTGACAGAAAACAGTAGTTGCTGTCTGAGCGTTCGACGACGACGACCACGAAGAAGAAGAAGAAGAAGAAGTTGTCCTATACAGCTATGCCCCAGATGTGGAAACAGATGACAAAATTTACAAAACCGCATACACACGGGGACTAGATGTAAAAAAAAGCACATGAGCGCTTATTCCATTATCCTCGATATAAAAGAATAAATAAATAAATAAAATAAAATAAAGTAATGTATTATGGCCCCAAAGTGTGCATGTAGCCCAAAGAATGCCCAGACAGCTAAACTACAGGAAGGAGAGGACAAAGGACTGGGAACTTCACAGGTGTCATAGCACAGCTGACTGAACCATTTACAATAACTGTGCACAGAAACTAGTGTTTGAGGTAGGTGCTTCCTCCTCCGCCTCTCTCCCCCTACCTCTGTTTCTCCGACTCTGTGGCTCGGTGGTCTAGAGGTAACGCGCCTGCCTACAAAGCGAACAGTCCGGGTTTCCAGTGTGTGGTGGTTCCATCCCCGTTTGTGTCCGAACCTTTCCCCCTATCCACCAGACTGAGTAGAACCCACGGCAAGAGAGTTGTCCCTGGCATAATTCTGCAGAAAAAAACCGCTCTGGTAGGAAATACATATACATGTAGACAGGGTAAGAAGAATAGGTGGCGCTGGTCTTGTGGCGATGCGCTCGGTCCGAATTTCACGCAGAGAAATCTGCTGTGACTTTAAGTGCTGTGCAAAACAGGACAATACAATAGTCTCTGTCTCTGTCTCCGTCTCTCTCTCTCTCTCTCTCTCTCTCTCTGAGCATGTCTTAAGCTGGTTGCAAAATGTTCAGCGCTGCCTCAACCATGTGAGAGACTATAGGATCTACAGATGAAGGTGCAGGTGAAGATGTCTGTCTTAGCTCTGTCTGTCTGTGTTTCCGTCTGTCTCTGTAGGAGCTGTATTTATTCAGATCTCTCTCTCTCTCTCTCTTCTCTCTCTTCTCTCTCTCTCTCTCTCTCTCCTCTCTCTCCAACACACACATGTATACAAACACACACACACACACTCCCCACCTCCCCTCTTCCCTCCCTCCTCCCCTCTCCGGGCCTCTCTCTTTCCCCTGGGGCTAGTCACGCATGGTTGCTTTGATGCGACATGAAGTTGGCAGCGGGCGGTGAGGATTTTACGTAATAGATGCTGCTTCACGCTTCCTGATTTTCCCACATGAGAGAGAGAGAGAGAGAGAGGGGGGGGGGGGGGGGGGGGGGTACTATAACTCAGTGGTGGAGGAAAAGCTTTAGACAGAAGGAAGAGGAGAGGGGGGGGGGGGGAGGGGGGAGAAGGAGTAGGGAGAAGGGGGGGGGGGGAGGGAGGAAGGGAGGAGGGGTGGGGTGGTGGTGTTTAGTTTGTTGAGAAAACAAGGGTAAGGTTGCGTGTGGAGTGCTACAAACAGTAAGTGGGATTGGGAGGTAATAGTTTAGCAGGGTACTTCATTTTGTGCCACCGCTGCTTGCTTGGCTGGTCAGGCTTTTGCCTGCCTGCCTGCCTGCCTGCCTGAGTTCCTGCCTGCGTTCTGCTCTCTCTCTCTCTCTCTCTCTGTCTTCTCTCTGTCTGTCTCTCGCTCTCTCTCTCTCTTCTCTCTCTCTTCTCTGTCTCTCTCTCTCCTATCATTTTCATGTTGGATGGTTTTCTTCCCTTGTTTTTCTCTGTTTGGTCGGGAATATGATGGTGTTGTATCCATGTATACTGTATACTTCATCTGTTGATGTGTTCTCCTGTATACGTGTATACTACATCTGTTGATGGTTATCCATTATACGTGTATACTTTCATCTGTTGAGTATCCATGTATACGTGTAGACTACATTGTTGTGTGTATCCATGTATACGTGTATACTACATCTGTTGATGTGTATCCATGTATACGTGTATACTACATCTGTTGATGTGTATCCATGTATACGTGTATACTACATCTGTTTGATGTGTATCCATGTATACGTGTATACTACATCTGTTGATGTGTATCCATGTATACGTTATACTACATCTGTTGATGTGTATCCATGTATACGTGTATACTACATCTGTTTGATGTCCTGGTGATGTCATGGTGACTGGGGGAGCGGAGACTGCCTGAAGAAAACGGCGCATGATTGCTGCTCTGTTTATTATTCCCACTGTAACAGAATGGTTGTGGCCTTACCTTGCCCTGCCCCTTCCCCTGTGTGTGTGAGTGAGGGGGATGGGGGGGGGGGGGGGGGGGTTGTGTGTATGTGTGCTGTTAGTGTTTGTGTGTGTGTGCATGCGTGTATGTGAGCGATCTCTTGATGGTTCTCTCTTGCTTGTTTTTCTTTTTTCCTTGTCTGTTCGTTTTTCAGGCTGTATATATATATATATATATATATATATATTTTATATATATATTATATATATATATATATATATAATTGTTTATGCTGTAGTCGCGACTTGCCTATTGGTTTAAGTAAGGTTTATTCATCAATAAGCTTGCAACAAGCAGACCGTGATGAACATAATCAGCATAGCAGCAACAAGCAAGTAGCTTATGTTGTGCTCAAATACAACATCAACATTCTTATGCCTATAGACTATTCATTTGTGGTGACATCCAGAACTTCACCGGGGTCTGCTGCATTCCTTATGAAGTTGATCTGTTGGCAGTGCAGCAGGTCTCTCTCTGCATTGTCTCCCTTACTTGTTTGTCTGTTTGTCCTGGAATGTATGTTTGTCTCTGTCTGTCTGTTTTTCCCCCGGAATGTACGTTTGTCCCTGAATGTATGTTTGTCCCTGAATGTATGTTTGTCCCGGAATGTATGTTTGTCCCTGAATGTATGATTGTCTATGTCTGTCTGTTTGTCCGGAATGTATGTTTGTCCCTGAATGTATGTTTGTCTATGTCTGTACTGTTTGTCCTCTGAATGGATGTTTGTCTCTGTCTGTCTGTTTTGTCCCTGAATGTATGTTTGTATGTCTGTCTTTGTCTGAATGTATGTTTGTCCCTGAATGTATGTTTGTCCCTGAATGTATGTTTGTCTCTGTCTGTTTGTCTGAATGTATGTTTGTCTATGTCTCTCTGTTTTGTCCCGTAATTATGTTTGTCTATCTCTGTCTGTTTGTCCCTGAATGTATGTTTGTCTATGTCTGTCTGTTTGTCCACTGTATGTATGTTTGTAATGTCTGTCTGTTTGTCCCTGAATGTATGTTGTATATGTTGTCTGTTTGTCCCTGAAATGGTCTGTTTTGTCCCATGGAAGTCTGTTTGTGCCCTGAATGTCTGTTTGTCCCTGAATGTATGTTTGTCTATGTCTGGTCTGTTGTTCCCTGTATGTCTGTTTGTCCAGAATGTATGTATTGTCCCTGAATGTTTGTTTGTCCCTGAATGTTGTTTGTATCTGTTCTGTCTGTTTTTCCCACCCCGGAATGTATGTTTTCCGCTATGTGTGTGTATGTCTGTCCATGTATGTTTATCTGTCCCTGAGTGCATGTTTTTATGTTATTATTTATTTGATTTTTTTTATATACCACTTTAAGTCACGCCAGATTTGTCTGCGTGAAATTCGGGCTGCTCTCCCCGGGGAGAGCGCGTCGCCACAAGAACAGCGCCACCCATTACTTTATTTTTCTTTTCCTGTCAGCATGTGTATTTGCTTCCCTATCAGAGTGGCTTTTTTCTACAGAAGTGTGTCAGGGACAACTCTCTTGTTGCCGTGGATTCTTTTACGTGCGCTAAATAATTATGTGTTACACATGGGATCTTGGTTTATCGCCTCATCTGAAAGACTAGCACCCAGACCACCACTCATGGTCTAATGGATGAGGGGGGAAAGTTTTTGGCTCAAACGGGGTGATCGAATCACCACACACTTCAGGCACGGACTTTTCGCTTTCTAGGCAGGTGCGTTACCTCTAGACAGACCCTCAATCTGTGTGTGCATGTTTGGCCTTGTGTGTATGTTCGTGTCTGTGTGTTCGTTCGTCCATCTATGTATTTTGGGGGGGCATGTATGTATGTCCCTTTATGCGTGTTTCTCCCTCTCCCTGTCTGTCCCTGTGTGTGTTGTGTGTGTGTGTGTGTGTGGTGTTGGTTGTGTGTGTGTGTGCGCGCGCGCGCGCGCGCGTTTGTTTGCATAACTTTGTCAATCTGCATAACTTTGTCAATCTGCATAACTTTGTCAATCTGCATAACTTTGTCAGTCTGCATAACTTGCCTGCATAACTTTGTCAATCTGCATAACTTGCCTGCATAACTTTGTCAACGTGTTTGTATTTGTCACCGTCTGTTTCTTCGTGAGCTAAAAACAATCAACATTTTTATATATATAAATGTTAGTAGCTACATCTGACCTGATTCAAACATCTACACCGTTTGTCTGTCTCTCAGAGTTACTTGTCATCTGTCTGTCGTCTTCTGTTGTCTGCCTGTCTCTTTTTTTGAGGGTGAGAATGAAAAAGAGTCTTTATACTTAATTTATTACCTCCTGAAATAAAATGCGTGTGCCTTTGGGTCTCTCTCTCTTCTCCTCTTTCTCTCTCTTCGCTCTCTATCTCTCTGCTCTCTTCTCCTTCTCTCTCTCACTCCTTTAGCATAGCCATCTCCTCCCTCTTTTACTCTCACTCCCCTTTAATTCCCAATCCCCCCCCCCCCCCCCCCCCCCTCCCCCCCCACCCCCCCCCCCCCCCCCCCCCCCCCCCCACCCCCCCCCCCCCCCCCCCCCCCCCCTCACCTTTACTCGCACACACTCTACGCCAAAGTGTTAAAAAAGCAACCATTACATTTAGATATACATAACAGACACAAAAAACACAACCACACAAACACACACACACACACGCTCACACCCTCGCCCCACCTCCCCTAAACCACGCCCCGTTGACCCCTGCTTCCCTTAACCTCCACCGCCAAACAGCCCCAACGCCCCCCCCCCCCCCCCTCCCCCTCAAACCCCCGCCCCCCCACCCCCCCCCCCCCCCCCCCCCCCCCCTCCCCCCCCCCCCCCCCCCCCCCGCCTCACCCCCCCACCCCCCTCCTTCCCCCCTTTCTCCCCGCCCACAGACGATTGCATACAGGGGAAAAACATCTATGTAGCGTTTTTCACTCTCCTCGATTTCAGCAGATGCCAGGACATGTGCCCACATGTGTATTAATACCAAAAAATCATGACAAGAAAAAAGAGGAGAAAACATTCTTGAGAAACCCCCCCACTAACGAGCTAGCAGGAGAGGGAGGACAAGGGGGTTAAAGTGAGCAGGCCTTCTTCTGCTTCTTTCTGTCTTTCTTCTCTTTTTTCTTTCTTTCTTTCTTTCGTTCTTTCTTCTCTTTCTTTCTTTCTTTCTTTCTCTTTCTTTCTTTCTTTCTTTCTTTCTTCTTTCTTTTCCTCTTCTTATTCTTCTTTCTTCTTACATTCGTTTCTTGATCCTCCTCCTCCTCTTCTTTGCAATTCTTCTTCATTCTTTTTCTTCATCATCATCATCATCATCATCATTATCATCTATCACATCATCATCATCATCATCTCATCATTTCTTCTTCTTCTTCTCCTCCTCCTCTCCTCCTCTCCTCTTCCTCCTCCTACCTCTCCTCCTTGTTTCCTCTTGCTCATCCTCCTCATTCTCCTTCTTTTTGTTAGTCGTCTAACGCTCAGATAACAAACTCTTGCAGTCTGCAGGTTGAGTAATAATTCAGTTTGTTGAGGCTAAGGGTGAAGAAAGAACAGTTACAGGGCAGAAAAAAGGAGGGAATTATAGCACAGATTTCCAGAAGGAGGGGATGGCTGATTATACTGATAGGTTTTTTCCCCGGCATCCCACGGGGGGTAATAGCAGGTCTGCACACAGCAGTTGACCTCCAGCAGGCTGAGGCCGCTACTGGTGTTTTGTGAATGGTTATCAGCCACCCCCTCCCCCCAAAAAAAACAACAACAACTGACACAACACCGATGACAGAGACAGACAGGACAGAGACACAGACAAGAGACAGAGAGAGACAGACAGAGACAAACAGACAGACAGAGACTCAGACACTACGACAGACAGACAGAAACAGTGGATGAGCAGATGGCGGGAAGAGGAGGGATGTGACACAGACAAGACAGACGACAGAGACAGAGAACACAAGAGAGCAAAGGGAGAACAGAACCATCGCAAAGCCGAACCGAATGAAAAAACACAAACAAACACCAAAAACAAAAGAAGGAAAGGGATACTGTGACGATCATTCATCGGTGCAAACGGACTGATGGCTACGTTTATTAAGTATTACAGGGCAGACAGACTCTGACAGACAGGGACCACAACGAGGGAAAGAGGGAAGGGAGAGGAGAGAGTGAGTGAAGACAGACAGTCATGAGTCAGACAGTCAGACAGACACTGCGACAGTCTCAGACAGACGACAGAGAGGGAAAGATGAGAGAGAGGAGTGTGACGGGACAGACAGTTAGACGCAGATGGGACGAGACAGCAGACAGGACAGAGGACTGACAGACAGAAAATAGACAACGAAAGAAGGACACAGAAAGAAACAGTGACAAAGAGAGACAAATCCAGAAGGAAAAAAAAGAAACGAAAGGAAAAATTAGTAAACAAACAAACAAAGAAACAAACAACAACACAAACAAAGCAAGGAACGCGAGAGGTGAGGATCAGTCTTGTGGCAACGCTGACTGATGGCCTCGTGTAAAGTCATTTCTCTTCTGACAATCAGTGAATTATCGCCTGATTTGTCCACAGCCAAATTCTGTCTCTTCTTTTTCTGATCATAGCTTCCCTTCCTTTCTTTCTGTACAGTTTCTTGCCCTTCTCGGCTTTACTAATTCATATCACAGCATGCATGGTTGTCAACACACATGCATTCGCACATATTTCACAGCATAATGATGCACATAGAATTATATGCTTATGCATGATAGACATATCACAACATGCATGCTTGTCAACGCACATGCACACGCACTTGCATACACATGTGAATACATGTAGGCTACATGAGTACCATTTTGCGACGGCGGTAATTACAATTCCGGTACTAAATTATGGGAAATATATATATATTGGGGGCTGCTGTATTGTTCGATATGTTTGCATCAATTGAGTTTCATCATTATTACCATCACAATCCTTATTAACATTATGAATTTTGTCTCATGATCTCCAGTCCTCCTCCTCATCATGACCACCACCACCACCACCACCACCACCACCACCAACAACAACAACAACATACTACTACTACTACTGCTGCTGCTGCTGCTGCTATCACGATTACTACTACTACTACTACTACTTCTACTACTACTACTACTACTACTACTACTACTACCACTACTACTACTACTACTACTACTACTACTACTACTACTACTACTACTACTACTTCTACTACTATTACTGCTGCTGCTGCTGCTATCACTACTACTACTACTACTACTACTACTACTACTACTACTACTACTGCTGCTGCTGCTGCTGCTGCTGCTCCTACTCCTCTAATCACTACCATTACTGCTGTTTCTTCTACTAGTGCTACATGTGAGTCCTCCTTATATTGATGCCGTTGTGTTTGTTGCTTCACTCACTCACTCATTCACTAACAGTAATACACACATAACAATGATGATGATACTATCGTTTATTTTTATTTTTATTTTTTATTTCATTTTATACCACTTTAAGTCACGAGATTTCTCTGCGTGAAATTCGGGCTGCTCTCCCCGGAGAGAGCGCGTCGCCACAAGAGCAGCGCCACCCTTTTTTTTTCTTTTTTCTTTTGGTCTACAACTGTATTTGTTTCCCTATCAGAGTGGCTTTTTTCTAAGAATTTTGCCAGGGACAACTCCCTTGTTGCCGTGGGTTCTTTTACGTGCGCTGAAAATTTTGTGTAACACACGGGACCTCGGTTTATCGTCTCATCCGAAAGACTAGCGCCCAGACCACCACTCATGGTCTAATGGATGGGGAAAAATTTCGGGCCCAAACGGGGTACGAACCGCGCACACACCCGACCCGGACTTTTCGCATTCTAGACAGGCGCGTTACCTCTAGACCACCGATCCATCGTTCACATGTATACTACACCCACACACACCCAAACGTCCTGCAGAAGAACAGGACGCCAGTAGCCACAGCTGTGGGGAGGAATGGGCGGCCTGCTGGTGTCACGGGGGACACCCTCCTCATCAGCCTGTTACACGTTCCCCACACGCCGGGCGACATCACCAGAGCCGCTGATGACTTTGCCAGCCTCCTCCTCCCCCTCCTGGCTCCACCCCTCCCCTCCCCAGCCCCCCTGACAGCTCAGCAGAAAGAGAACCCTGGCCACACTCCACATGTAGCTTCTGTTCCATGCCGAGTAACGGTAGTTTTAGGGATGCATCCATTGGGCGAAGTTCGTGTTGTTGCTCACCTTTGACTTCTCTGTGGATTTCAGCGTCCCCATCGCTGTTTTCTGCTTGAAATCTCAACGTCAGTGATTTATACTTTGTAATTGACCTTCATGGGATGGTTCCAGTATTTTTGACTTGACATACATCTATCTACCTACCCCCAAACACCTGGTATTGCATTTCATTCCACTTCCAATCCATTCATTCTTTGCTTATCATCGTGTGGTGTGGTGGTGTTGTGTAGCAGCGTTTATTCACACAGCTAACACATTCCTCTCCCATTAAAAAAACACATAGCAGCAATACCTCACCTCGGGTTAAATCTGGAAAATGTTAAACGTTGAACTTTCAAACAGAACAATAGCGATCAGTACGCTGAAAATCTACAGAGAGGTCAAAGGTGAGCAGCACGATCTTCGCCCGATTGACTGACGCATCCCCCAGTGTCAGGTTTCTATCTGTCTCCCCAGACAATGGCTGAGCTTTGTGTGGTCACTTCAGTCTTGTAGGGAGCAGCGTCTGCAGTGGCTGGCTCTGTCAGCAGACCACTCCGTGCCTGGCAGTCTCTGGCACAGCTGCTGCAGGCAACACTGGACGTCAGGCTGATGAAGGCCTGCTTCTGCTGCTGTCTCTCCTTCCTGTGGCCTCTTCTTCTGTCTTTCACAGCTGGAGTCTTTTGACTTCTCCCCTACAGGCTCCCTCTCATACTGCCCTCCTCCATCCACTGTGACCTTCTGTTAATGCTTCCTACTATTCCTGTAATGCTTCCTGCTTATTTCTATAAAGTAATACTTAGAAAAAAGAAAAGCTTTTTGTTGTTTTATGCTCAGTTGAAAATATCTTAAGGTATGTGAAAGTTGTTTGTACCAAGTGATAGTTTTGGGGACTGAGGGAATAGACTGATACAGGGTAGTCATACAGAAGATGAAAATTATCATTAGTGGAGGGCTGTTTGTGCTCCTATGGCTAGGTATCAGACGCATGCACATTGTGGTTAGGAGGCTAAAGGCAAAGAAGACAAAGTGAGGAAGTATAAAATTTGATAAACATTTCTTTATATAAAAAATATTTCCAACATACAAAATCTGCAAACAATGACAAGAGTTAAGAATCAGATAGTCCCTGACCATGCTCTTTATCTAAAGACAATGCAATGGTAAGTGCATGAACATCACCATGACATAAAACAAGAAAAAAATGGACACAGAAATGAAAGGTGGATTCAGGCCCAACCCAACACAACGCAACAATCACGTCCTGCTCACAGCGCATGCGCAACACAACACGGAAGGAGGACTAAGGGCGCGTGCGGCCACGCTCGATCAAAGAGCGAGAGGGGCGATAATTGGGCCGTTTGGGCAAGGGAGTTCTCGCCCTGGGGGGAGCGGAGAGGAGGGTCTGGCTGTCTTGATGCCCACAGCAGAGGACTCCGGCATGAGGTGTGATGGGAGGGCACTGTGCCAGAACTAATGCATTTTCCCTCCTCCTCTCCACCCTCTCTTACTCTTTCTCTGTATCTCGGCCTCCGTCTGTCAGCGGGGAGAAGGGAAAGAGGGGAGAGGATGCTAACATGACACTGCGCATGCCCGCGCTGTAACTTCCGCTTGATTCTGTCTTTACCTCGGGGAGTCTACACTAGGGGAAGATCATCACAGTACAACACAGATCAGCCAACCATTTTTTATATTTTTTATTTTAAATAAATAAAGTTTATGAACTCTGGAAGAAGACAACCTACAGGAGGAGAGAGCTCTCGAAACTCTCCACACGTCAACTTATTACTGACTGCATTAACACTAGGCCCTGCTAACATGCTGTCAGTGACCCCCCAATATATGAAGGGCAGCTGAAGAACTGACCATGAGAAGGACAGGAAAGGGACAGTGTCACAGTAACGATACGTCACTGAACAAGCTACAGGACCTGTCGGACAGGCCATGATAATGATGAACATGACGGCAGCTGACACAGACACTGGCACATCAGTGAACAACAGGCGCCACGCCGCACACAACTGACACCTCAACAAGTTGGGTTTTTCTTTTTTCTCTCAACGCTCAGCTCATTGAGAGAAGTGAGTTATAGCATTGAGTTGAGTTGAGTTGAGTTGAGTAGCCAGCCAGAAGAAAGGATGGACAGACAGACAACGGACAGACAGACAAGCAGACAGACATTTAGATTTATCTTGACTGGAACTTCTGCTGAGAGAGAGAGAACTGAATTGAATATAACTGAATTGAATAAATTTTATTTAAAGAGGGTAATAGCATAAGCAAACATGCTTTTTTTTAAAAACAACTAGCCCTCAGGGCAAAAGGAAAAAACCCACAAAAAACCTCAACCAAACAACAGGAGAGCGAGCGAGCGAGCGAGCGAGAGAGAGAGAGAGAGAGACCGACCTACAGACAGACAGACAGACAGACACACAGAGAGATTTGATACAGACCAGATGATGTTTAGGCGAGTTTTTATCATCAATTTCAAGAGGAGGGCGAGGAAACCTGCTGAAACTGTCAATTACAGTTTTGGCAGACACCCCGCCACAACCAACAGCACGCCAGACTGTCTTTCCCCGCAGATAGAGGTAGGTGGACGCGGGCCAACAAATCCTGCAGTAATCATTTTCTGAAAGTTCTGGAATCGTCTGTCAGGCTTCCATTTCAGAATTCTGGAAGTTTCTCTTTCATTTGGTATAAACATTGTTTATTCAACACACACACACACACATCAAAAGCAGACCACGATGCAGCAAAGGGAAAGGCATCAAGCCACAGCTGATTTTACACCCCACACCATGGTAAATTGACATTGTTGCTTATGCAGACAAAGCGACTTTAACAATTTCACATTCACGTTTTTACGCATACAACAACAGCTACAGGAAAAAAAGAAAAAACACATGCAACAATACGAAAGTTCAGAAGACAAGAAATGTGTTGAAAAACGACACAGACACACCAGGAAGCAGCTGCTGCTGAGCCCAAGGGAAACAACTTCGTTTGTGGCGGAAGCCCAGCGAGACATGAGAGGGAGCACTCCATCTCAAACAGATTTTTTTTTAAATCACAGACAGAACTGTTTATATTACTTGGTATTTGCATTCTAAAATCGTTTGGATCCATCAGTATTTTCATGCACTGTTTTGATCATGTAAATGTTATTATTCAATTGTATCTGTCTGTCACCATATAATAAAGTAGTTTAAGTTCTTTTGATCCGGTTTCAGAGGATCAATTGTTTGACAGCGACCAGTTCATTTTGACCAGTAGTCTTTTCCTCTATTACAGCTGGGAATAAGCAACAATAACAACAACTTCACCATTTTGTAATATTCTCTATATTCACAAGACTGCAGAGCGAAATACACCAGACACAGAACACAGCAAACGGCAAATAAGGAATTCAGACCTGTGAATTTACCACAAGGGTTGTTATCTCCCATTTCACCTAGTGTTCTCCCCTCCTAGAGATGCCAGGGGCCTGCCTGTCCTCCACATGAAGAGCAGCACAACCTCCTGGTAATTCCCTCTTATCTATCCCTCTCTTTCTTTCTGCTTTGTCCCAGTTTTTCCTGTCATCTCCTTCTTGTCTATTTTCTGCCTTCTTAGTCCATTCTCCTCCCTTTTTTGTTTCCCCCAAAAGACTTCCAAAGATAACAGTTCTCTCTCATGCCGAAGTAGGATGCGCTGGGCCTGACTTGTCAGGCGCTTACAGGCAGCGCAACACATTTTGGCTCCATGGTAGAAAACAGTAGTTGCTGTCTGAGTGGTAGAAGAAAAAGAAGAAGACCATTAAATTCATCACAAGAATTCACATTAATTTTCACCAAGCCTTCTCACTGGCACACTACGTCCTCTTTCACCATTTTCAGAAATTGAAAAAAGAAAATGAAGAAAATTCTGGCACATGCATTCCAAAACAAAGCACAAAAAAAATCTTTATTTTGTACACAATAATTATACCCCCACCCTTGAAGAATGCAGAACTTTAAAAAGCTATTGAAGGCTTGATTAATGACAAGGGTGTAACTATCCTCAAGGAACGTCTTACTTACAACATTTTTGGTGGCAACAGATATATTATTGACGTCAGCGGAAAATGCGCAGACATTATTATGACTCACAGACCCCTTTGAAATCCAATCGATCCCTCTCTCTCCTCCCCCCCCCCACCCCCTCTCTCTCTCATCTCTCTCTTCATGTTCTCTCTCTCTCTCTCTCTCTCTCCATCTCTCTCTCTCTCTCATCTCTCTCTCTCTCTCTCTCTCTTCTTCTCTCTCTCTCCTCTCTCTCTCTCTCTTATCTCTCTCTCTCTCTCTCTCTCGTTCAGTTGCTGTCATCTCTCTCTCTGTGTCTGTCTCTCTATCCAAGCATCATCCTCCCCCCCCCCCTCCCCCTCCCTTTCCCTCCCTGCCTGCCTGGGAATCAAAGAGCAGTGCCAGAGAGGAGAGAGGAGAGGGGAAGAGGGGAGGGAGGAGGACGGGCACAGAATCATGAGCTCGTGCCTAGCCACGGTTCAGTGACCCCACTGACCTCCCTTCCTTTGATGTCGCCGCCTCTTGGGCGGGGTCAGTGGAAGAGGGAGGGGGTGGGGGGGGGGGGGGGGGGGGGGAGGAGGAGAAGGTGGATGATGATGATGTGGTGGTGGAATATGGGCGAAGAAAGGAGAAGTAAGGGAGAGTTTTGCAGACAAGTAGGCGTGTGGCGTGTGGCGTGTGTGTGTGTGTGGTGTGTTGTGTGTGTGTTGTGTGTGTGTTGTGTATTTGTGTGTGTTTTGTGTACACGTGTGTGTTGTAGTTGTGGGTATTCTTTATACCATGAGGAATCACACTTAGCGATGAGCAAGCCGAGGAATATCTGTTTGTTTGTCTGTCTGTCTGTCAGTCTGTCTTTGTATCTATCGATCTATCTGAAACAGATTATATATGTCAGCCACAGTGGGTGGGTATTTAAATGAATGAATGCATTGGCCTTCCTGGCTGTTGTCGGCTGTCGTGTGATGTGGAAGCTGATGGGGAAAAGGGGGGCAAGGGAGGTGGGTGTGTGTGTGTGTGGGGGGGGGGGGGGGGGGGGGGGGGGGGGGGGGGAGGGGGGGGGAGGGAGCGGAAAGGGGTTGCTTGCGCCTGTTATGACCATGTTGATGTTGGCGGTGACTGTGAGTGATCATGGCCACTGTGATGATGATGATGAGTGATGGTGATAGTCGCCACATAATAACGATGACTGTGACCATCATGGTGTCTGTAAACCTTTGGGGATTTTTCCTCCCCCCCCCCCCCCCCCCCCCCCCCCCCCCCCCCCCACCCCCCCCAAGACAGCCTTCGTGAAAGCGGCAAGACTAGCGGAGGGTATGGCAGCAATCCTGCATAAAATCAGCTGTAGCTTGATGCCTTCCCCTGCTGCATCCTCCTTGTCTGCCTGTGATGTCTGTCTGTGTATGGAAGGAACGATGTTTGCTCCACTTTTGCAGGCAGACCCGGCCATGGATTGTTTTTGTTATGAAACCAGTCATATGTTATGTTCTACATTTATACCATGGCAGATTTCTCTGCGTGAAATTCGGGCTGTTCTCCCCGGGAAGAGTGCGTTGCCACAAGAGCAGCGCCACCTTTTTTTTTGGTTTTTTTCTTTTTCCTGTCTGCAACTGTATTGTTTCCGCTCTTTGACTGACAGCACTAGCTTTCTCAGTATCGGACAAGCTGAGAGACTAGGAGCCAGACAGAGAAGAAGAGAGGTAGACAGTCAGACAGACAGAAAGACAGGCAGACTGACAGACATACAGACAAAAATATATATCTAACAGGCATACAGACGAAATAGGGGGAATCAAAAGAAGAAGAAATAACCAACCCTCCACATGAAAAAAACGAAAAGAAAGTCCTTTTTTTGGTTGAAAAACGCTCAGACAGCGTCTATTGTGGTCTGACATATTCATGAGCAAAACTGCGATGCGCTGTCGTTAAGCACCTGACAAGTCAGGCCCAGCACATCCGACTTTGGCGTGAATATTCATTCGTTCTGCAGTATGAGTGCTTCTTCTTCGACGTCGAACGCTCAGACAGCAACTATTGTTATCTGTCGTATGAGCGAAAACACGTTGCGCTGCCATTAAGCGCCTGACAAGTCAGGCCCAGCACATCCAACTTCGACATAGGAGAGAAAATCTTGTAAGTCTTTCTGGAAAAAAACTGTAGGAGTTGGACCGAGAAGGCAGAAAACAGACGACAAGGAGGTGACAAGAAGAAAAGGACCAAGGCAGAAACAAAGAGAGGGACAGAAAAGAATTTTCAGGTGTGGCTGCTATTTATACTGACAGCCCCCCCCCCCCCCCCCCCCGGGAATTCCCACGGGAATGCAGTATCAGTGAGTGTCTCAATGGGACAGCACTGATCCCCACCTGTCCTTGTCCTGTCCTTTCATCAACACAATTAGCAAGATGTCAACCTCGGACCTCCATACTCCCATCCCCCTCCATCCCCCCGCCCTCCCTCCCTGTTCCCCAGCACCCTCATTTCCATCATGTCCAAAATCCCCAATCTTCTCCACCCTCCTGCCTCCCAGTCCCGACTTCCCTGCCCTCTCCTCTCCTCCTCCTCCTCCACCTCCTCTCTCTCTCTCTCTGCCTCCCTCCCTCTCTCTCTGTGTCTGTTTCTCTCTGCCTCTCTGTATCTCTGAATCTCTGTCTCTCTCTCCCTCTCTCTGTCTGTCTCTGTCTGTCTGTCTGTCTGTCTGTCTCTCGCTCTCGCTCTCTCTCTCTCTCTCTCTCTCCTCCTCTCTCTCTCTCTCTCTGTATTCTCTCCTGCCCCCTCTGTCTGTCTGTCTGTCTCTCTCTGTCTCTGTCTCTCTGTCTCTGTCTCTCCCCTACCTCTGTCTCTCTCTGTCTTTGTCTCTCTGTCTGTCTGCTCCCCCCAAAAAAAAACAACAACAACAACAACAAACCAACAACAACATAAAACATCTTCTTTCCTTCTGTCTTCACCTCACTCTCAAGTCCATGGTAGAACTCCCATCCCTCCACCACCACTGTCATCTCTTTCGTTTGTTTGCTTGTTTGTTGTTTTGTTTGCTGTTGTGGGTCCATCCCCCCCCCCTCTCTCTCCATCCCCCCCCCCCTCCCCCACCTCTCTTCCCCTGTCCTCTGGGATCTGCAGAACTATAAACGCCACCAATGAATGAATGTACTCCCATCACTTCATCTCTGTTGTCGTGTGTGTGTGTGTGTGTGTGTGTGTTGTGTTGTGTTGTGTAAAGTAGTGTAGTGTTGTGTGTTTGGTATATGTTTGTTGGGTATGGGTTATGTGGTGTATGTGTGTGGTTGTGTTATGTGTGTGTGTGTGTTATGTTGTTGTGGTTTGTGTGTGGTGTGTGTTGTATGTCCGTATGGTTGTATTGGTGTGTGTGTATGTGTGCGTGTGTTGTGTGTGTTGTGGTCGTCGTGTTTTAACGCTATCTATCATAAAAAGCAATCATTATCATTAGACAGCATGGGTGTGTGTCAGTGTGTGTGTGGTGTGTGTGTATGTGTGTGTGAGCATTTGGACAGAAATGCTGTATGACTGAAATAAAACAAATGATGACTCGATGGTGTGAGCAAAATGAGCTTTATCATGGTGTATAATTATAATTATGTGATCGCAGCCTTTTGCTGCTACTGTGCTGGGAAGAAAAGCACAATATGGCATCCAAGATGCATGCCTGTAAGCAAGCGTCACCTCTGTATGCTTTAATTCACTCAGGATGCCAGCTCATATCACACACATATCGTAAGCATGGAGTGTAAGACTAAAGGTGTGTTAAAATTCAAAACACAAAGTAATGCCCCCTCTCCCCCCTCCCCTCCTCCCCTCTCTCTCCACACACACCACACCCACCACACACACAACACACACACACACGCACGCACGCACACACACACACACACACATAACACACTAAACACACACACACACCAGTGAGGTGTATTTTTTTTACAAACCACACACCCCTCTTGGCTGATGAATTATGGGGGAAGTGATGTCATTCATCCGGGGCACTTGGCGAGGGAGTCAGAACGAGGCTGCAACATGTCTGCCGCTGACTTGACATGATGACAGGGATCCGACATGCAACACCAGATCCCGGGGGAAGGGGACTGAAAGAGCAGGGAATCCCCAGGGAGTGCAGGGTAGAGGGGTGGGGGTGGGGATCAGGAGGCTGTCAGGCAATATCCACTATTGGTTCTCTCTGCATGGCGCTCCTGGCCTGTTCCTTGTCTGTGGGCTTGCACACTGTTGTGGGCCGTGTTGTGGGGAGGGAATACAGGGAGCTTTTCTTTCTTCTTTTTAGCCAAGCAATGTGCACACAGTACACTCGTGCGTTAGACGCATCTTAATAAGACGCAGGCAGGTGTATGTACCACCTACTACTACTACTACTACTACTACTACTACTACTACTACTACTACTACTATTACTACTACTACTACTACTACTACTACTACTACTACTACTACTACTACTTACTACTACTACGACTACTACGACTACTATGACTACTACTACTACTACTAAAATGATAATATTGTATGGTGATGATAATATTATCATCATCATCATCATCATCATCATCATCATCATCATCATCATCATCGTCGTCGTCGTCATGCATCATCATCATCATCATAAAAAAAAGAAGAAATAATAATGTATGCAATGTATACAGTGCTGATCTTGTTAAGCAAGGCGTGGTTCCAGGCGTTAAGTTCCCTGCCACAGAGACCATGTCTTTCGCTGTGGACTGAGTGATCAGATCAACAGACCACCACATGGATGAGCTGTTCACCAAATGCCTCCACTGACGTCTGGTGTGGAACAATTCCTGGGTCTCTGCAAAATGGCAGTTTGTCCATCCTCCACCTGTCCCACAGGCTGACCTCCTCTTCCGGTCATTCCCTCCAGAAGGGGTCATGGCCAGGCTCTTTCTGCCATGGCCACGGCCACGGCCACTACTTTTTTCTTGCTATTTCTGATATCAGGCAGATGTTTAGACAACATTTGCCATTTCTGCGATCAGGCAGGTTTTTGGACAATATTTGCCATTAATGATGTCAGGCAGGTTTTTGGACAATATTTGTCATTACTCACTGATATCAGGCAGATCTTTGGACAATATTTGCCATTACTGATATCAGGCATCATTTACCTTTTTTTTTAAAAAAATATCAGGCAGACCTTTGGACAATATATTGCCATTACTGATATCAGGCAGATCTTTAGACAACATTATCTGGCGCACTTGTCTCAGGTCTGCACTGAGTAGTTTACCAATGGCCATGTAGATTCTTTCTTCTTTGTCCAACGCCCAGACAGCAACCACCTTGTCTGTCAATGAGCGAAAACACCTTCCCCTGCCCTTAAGCTGTGACAAGCCAGGCCCAGGGGATCTGCATCAGCCTGGGAGAGAATTGTTATCTTTGAAGATCTTTCTGGACAAAAGGCAGGAGAATGGACCAAGAAGGCAGAACATAGACAAGAAGGAGGTGACAGGAAGAAAAGGAACAAGGCAGAAACACAGAGAGGGATAGAAAAGAGGGAATTCCTAGTGCGGAATTTCTAGGTGATGGAGATATATTGACAGCCCTCCCCCTTGCATTCCCCCTCCCAGGCCAAATGCATCAAAACAGCAACAGTAATCCTTCATTGAATTAGAAGAAGAAGAAAGAAGAAGAAGAAGACGAAAGGAAAAGAAAGAGAGGAACGAAAAATCTTGCTGTATACCGCGACAAAGATTTTAATTTGAGTCTGCTTACAGAACAGAGCTTTGCCCTTAGAAGAAATAACGAAGAAAAGTCACACACACACACACACACACAACACACACACACACACACTCACACACACACACACACACACCCCACACACACACACACACACACACACACACATACACACACACACACACAACCACACACCAACACCAAAAGAAAACTGTCTGTCTTCAAGAATAAACAAGTTGACTGGGCCTTCCTCTTTCTCATGGAGGCTCAGATTGGGTTAGGAATTACAATTCAAGCCCAGGCCCTGGGCAAAGCAGGCCACTATCCTTCCCTTCCTTGATTAACACCGTTATCCCCCCCCCCCTTTCCCACTCACTGTCCCCGCTGCTTTCCCTTCTTCTTCCTCTGCCGCCTGGGGGCAACTACTAACAGAACGGTCACATGGGTTTCTTCTTAGTCGGGAATCGGCGCTAACCCGCATATGAAGACAGACAAACACAGGAAGCCGGGCCCAAGCGCAGAAGGTCAATTTGAACACATTACAAATTTGGGGCGGAGGCCCTCGTACTAAACGATAGCAGCTCAATTGCATATCTTTGTTGTTTGCAAATGTGGGGGTGGGGTGCAAGTTCCTTATCAAAGAACTTGTCTGGCCCATGTGACGAGCGGCGCCATGTTGGGTCTGACAACAAGGCGGGGCCGCCAGGGGTTGGGGGGCAGCCGGAAGGCCTGTGGGACAGTTGCCCGCGTCTGGGCAGTAGGCTGGCTGACATACCATTCACGCAGATTGGACACAGCTGATCAAACGGGCGGTTTAGTAATTTTGCATCACTTGCCTTTGGGGGGTGGTTGGGGGGGGTTTTTGGGGTTTTGTTTGCCCTTTTTGGGGGAAAGGTTGGGGGGGGGGGGGGGGGGGGGGGGGGGGGGGGGGGGGGGGGGGGGAGGTGTAGAGATTGGGTTAGGTTGGGAAAAAAAAGGAACTTGAGCATACTGGCATATTGTGGCATGGCTGGCAAATTTCCTGTTCTTACTTGGTAATAAACAATGCCACAAACCCCTTATCATTGATCATTAATGCACGATGCTGCCGGCACACACAAGCTTTCAGGTAAAAAAAATCCACTTCTCATGCTTCTCGATTTGTCTGCAGCTTTTGATACTATAAACCACTCAGTTGGCCTATCCCGACTTAAACAAAATCGTATTGATGGGATAACTCTCAAATGGTTTACGTCATACCTACAGATCAATTACAGACAGTTACTTGTAAACAAAATGCAATCAAAATATGTCAAACTGGAATGTGGAGTCCCACAGGGATCAGTTCTAAGTCTTGTTCTGTTCACTCTCTACCCTGCTCCACTTTTAATGTCACGAAATAAATCAACAACTTCAATAGAATGTGACAATACGTTAGTTTGTCCACATTCATGAATTGTCAACAAAAATTCATCGCTGAGACCTTTCAGTTCTGCAACTATCAATTACAGCGTATTGGTGCAATTTGCAAGTACCTGTCCATTGTTGCAACATTCAAGCTTGTTATGTTACATCTCTCACTCTTTCACATTTGGACATTGGAATTCTCTCTTTTGACCGGACTACAAGCATCATCCATCCACTCCCTTCAACACAAACAACACTCTGCAGATCAACTAATCCTAAGAAAGACAAAAATCTGAACACAATATTCTTCTCTTGCGATCTCTTCACTAATTGCCTGTCCCACATAGAGTGAAAAACAAGATGGGTACTCTGTTACAAATGACTCCACAATACAGCTCCCTCCTATCTCTGTGACTCTTCACCTGCACACTCCTCCTAGTTCCCTCATCTCTGCTGCAGACACCTTGTGCTTACAAACACCAGGTTCAAACAATCCAGTGTTGGCCGTCGTTCTTTCACTCTTTCTGGTCCATCTATCTGAAATGACCACTCCTTCAGATGAGACAATAAACCAAGGACCCGTGTGCGAACGCACACAGAACATCTTGCGCACACGTTAAAACCCGTTCAACTTTTCGGAAGAGTAGGCCAATGTGTGTCGGTGGGAACCCATGACAAAATTTACAAAACTGCATACACACGGAGACTGGGTGTAAATAAGCACATGAATGCTTATTCCAGTATAATCGAAATTAAATAATAAATACTCGTGTGTGTGTGTGTGTGTGTGTGTGTGTGTGTGTGTGTGTGTGTGTGTGTGTGTGTGTGTTTTGTGCCGCGCGCCCCGCGCGCGTAAAATCTGTTGATACGATTTTGTGAACGGTGGCTTGCACGAAAATGATTTGAAGGCAAGTGGTTTGATTTGTTTGCTTCCAAAGACTCAGCACTACAGAAATTCCATCATCATTATTACTAATACTATTTACATGCAAATATACGTGGGAGTATGCGTGCTTGCCAGCACGCGTTCACACATGTAAACACACAAGCACATGCCTGTCCACACGCCTGCGCGCAACACACACAAACCCACACACACACACTAACACACACACACACACACACACTAACACACACACACCACACACAAACTAACACACACACACACACACACACACACACACCACACACACACACACACACACACACAACACACACACACACCACACACAGAGGATGGCATGGCCTGGTGGTTAGAGCGTTGCTCTGGCAACCCGGGTTCAAACCCCGTTCAAGGGATTTGCTTCCCGGAGTTATCATCAGCGCAGACTCCACTCCCCCCCCTTCCCCCACCCACCCACCCCAAAAAAAGGGGAAAAAAGAGAGTCTTTTGGATGATTGGATGTTACTTTGATTCAAGGCCATGTGGGCGAAATCCTGCGGAGCATCTTTCACACACATTAAAACCTGTTCTGCTTTTCGAAAGAAGGCCCTTGTGTACCAATAAGAATGGATGACAACATTTACAAAACTGCATGCATACTGGGACTGGGTGTAAAAAAAACCCAACAAACACACGTCAGAGCTTATTCTATTATCCTTGGAATCAAAGACTAAATAGATTATCAAATAAATAAATAAATAGCAGCAGTATCGACAACACCACACACAGACACAGACACAGACACACACACACACACACAAAGCAATGGCATTGCTTATTCAATGTACCATCTGGAAATTAAAATTTGACTTGACTTTTCTTGGCTTGACGCGTCAAAAAAAAAAAAAGGAGAAACAGAGAGAGAGAGAGAGAGAGAGAGAGAGGAGAGAGAGAGAGAGATGGGGGGGGGGGGGAGGAGAGAGAAGTAAACACTGCAGACAAAGAGACAGACAGAAACAAAGGACAGACACAGACGGCCACTAATCCCCGCCTCTTCAAGTGGATTATAAAGAAAACACAGGGGGGGGGGGGAGGGGGGGGGGGGAAGAAAGAAAGGGTGGTGGTGGAGAGGCCCAAATCTACTTTAATCCTTAAATCCACACCCTGATCACTCCCACATCTGCCAAACTACGTCTAAATCCCACTCCGGATGCGATGACATCAGCACACCGGTGACGTAAATCCCCCACTGAAAAAGAGACTGATGTGCGTATTAGTCATCCTTCATGCCATCCACAGTGCCACAGTCCCCCCCCCCCCCCCCCCCCCCCCCCGTGCTTTTTACTGTCCACTGCCCCCATCCCTCCCTCCCTGCCTGGCACTCCATTTTGTCATCCTGGCTTTGTTTACGGGAATGGCAGGGCGGGGGAGGGGGGGGGGGCGGGAAGGGGAAGGGGGAGGGGGGGAGGGTGGGGGGAACGAAAGAGGGTATTGATTTGTTAAGGCTATGTCACAAGGAGAACATTTTTCTTCCAATAGTGTTTTCAAACATTTTTCTTCCAATAGTGTTTTCAAAACACATGGATATCCCCCCCTCCCCCACTCCCCCATCCATCGACACTCCCCACCCCCACCCTGGGGATGACGGGGGACCTGTCTGTACAACAGCGTGATCTCCATTTTCTGGAATTTCTGTGCCAGGAATTCCTCTTTTCTATCCCTCCTCTTTGTGTCTTTGTCTCGTTACTTTTACTTATCCTGTTACCTTTTTTTTTTTTTTATGGGGGGGGGGGGGGGGGGGTCTGTTTTTCTGCTTCTTGGTCCATTCAAAGGACTTACAAGACAACAAGGTCTCTCCCCGCCGATAGTCGGATGCGCTGGGTCCTGACCTTGTAGTGTTTTGATCGGCAGCGCAAGGCACGCTTTCCTACTCATCATATGACAGACTAACGTTGCTGTCTGAGCGTTCGGAAGAAGATAGAAATAAGAAGAATGATGATGATGAAGAAGAGGTAGAATAGTAAGTAGTAGTAGTAGTTAGTATTAGTAGTTAGTAGAGTAGAAGTAGCAGCAGTAGTTTTAGGTAGTTAGAAGCAGCGGCAGCTGCAGCAGCAGCAGCCAGCAGTAGTAGTAGTGAGGTAGTAGCAGAGTAGTAAGCAGTGAATAGTAGTAAGTAGTGTAGTAGTAGTAGTAGTAGTAGAAGTGCAGGAGAAGTAGTAGTAGTTGCAGCGCAGCGCAGCAGCACAGCAGCAGCAAGCGCAGTTGTAGTTGTAGTAGTAGCAGAAGTTGTTAGTTGCTAGTAGTAGTAGCCCGCTCAGCAGTAGTAGTAATAGTAGTAGTAGTAGTGTAAGTAGAAGTAGTAGTAGTAGTAGTAGTAGTAGTAGTAGTGTGAAGAAGGAAAAGAAAAAGAAGAAGGAAGAGAAGAAGATGTATGATGATGATGTTGATGATGATGAAGATATATGCTGAGGTAAGACGAAGAACAAGAAGTGAAGAAGAAGATGACGAGTTGAAGGAAGAAGAAAGAAGAAGCAGAAGAAAGAAAGAAAGAAGAGAAGAGAAGAAGGATAGAAGTAAGAAGATGAAAGAAGAAAACGAAGAAGAAGAAAGAAAACGAAGAAGACACATGGACAGGCAGCCCAACTTCTCCTCCTTAACTTCCCAAGGAGTCATTCAGACACTGCAGGAAAACTGTCTGGAGGTAAGTCTTGGTTCATTTAGCTAACAGACCAGGCCTAGCCCAGCTCTGTCCTCTCTGATTCCTAGATTGCATGGTGTGTGTGTGTGTGTGTGCGTGTGCGTGCGTGCGTGTGTGCGCGCGCGCGCGTGTGTATGTAGTCTGTGTGTGTGAGTGTGTGAAATCAAAGCCAAAGTTAAATGTTTATTTCCACATGGTACATTGAATAAGCATCGCATTTGCTCTGTGTGTGTGTGTGTGTGTGTTCACCCATGCGTGAAAACACACACACACACACACACACACACACAGCACACACACACACACACACACACGTGTGTGTGTGCATGTCCATTCTACGACAAGTATTTATAAACTCACAAATAATTGCACAATCGCATGTCCTCTCCTCTCCTCTCCTCTCCTCTCCTCTCACGGTCTATAACCCTCCACACCCCTATACATACACACGCCAGTCCTCCTCACAGCCACACAATGACAGAGCACAAGGCAAGGCAAGAAGGCTCTCTCTCTCTCTCCTCTCTCTCTCTCTCCTCTCTCTCCTCTCTCTCTCTCTCCCCCCTCTCTCTCTCTCTCCCTCCCATTCTGATGTGACCACGGCAGGCAGCCGCCATCCAATACAAAGCAAGGCCTAGGCTACTACTACCTGCCCTTACTTGGCTAATCTATTCAAAGGCCTTTTCATCTTCACAGGCAAGCCTCACATGGCATCGCCCCCCCCCAAACAAAGAGAGAGGGAGGCATTGATACAAGGGGAGGGAGGCTGCACACCACCACTGACTAAGGATGCCAGAGCTCCTCACTCACTTGCATGTATATACACTACTTGTTGGGGAAGGAAGATCCACTCTATCGCTCTCTTATATTATTATCATCATTCGGCATCGTGGGGTGGGTGGTGGGGTGGTGGGAGTAGAAAGACCATGCATGCTTCATGCGCTGGTGCACAAGGGGAGGAGGAGGGAGGGGGGGGGGGGGGGGGGGGGGTGCGAGGCATGAGGCGGATATGAATAAAAGATGCTGCTTGTGTTACTGTTTCAGCCAGCAAATGCAGGGCGTGTGGGCACTGAGATGTGAACCAGGCGTGTGCACGCCAGTCTCCATTTTGATTTGGGAAAGGCGTATGTATAGTGCACACACATGCAGCTGTACATGTATACATGTTCAGAAATGTCGAGTCGCTAGTAACATGAATGTGCACCATAGGGCGGGGTAATTGTATTTTGGCTTATATACATTGTATAGCACATGACTTGAATTCAGTACAGACGGACAGGAGAACAGAAATTGCAAGCAAGGCGTGCAGCCGCACGACACACATACACACACAGGGAAGAATGGGGAAAGAATAACTAAAATAATAACAAGAACATTCTAGAATGCTGTATTACACCATCCAATAAAATTCTCTGCATGAAATTCGGGCTGCTCCGCTCTAGGAGAGCATGTCGCCACGAGAGCAGCGCCACCCATTATTTTGTTTCTTGTCTGCACGTGTATTGTTTCCCGTTCAGAGTGGCTTTTTCCTACAGAATTCTACCATGGACAGTTCTCTTGTTGCCGTGGGTTCTTCTACATGTGCTTAAATGCGTGTTGTACAGGGGCGGGACTTCAGTTTATCGTCTCATCGGAAAGACTAGAGGTGAACAAAGGCACGCACGCACGCATGCATGCACACACACCCCTCCCTCTCCCCCCACACACACACACACACACAACACACACACACACACACACACACACACACACACACACACACACACACACACACACACACACAACACACAGATTTCACGCCTGCCTTCACAAACACAAAGACTTGCTGCCAGACCAACATTTATCGCCACTCTCATCAATGACATTATCACCACCCCCCTCCCCCCTTTCCTCTCCGCTCTCCTCCTCAGACCGGCAGACATCATTTATCATTGAAATTGTATACCCTCCCCCCCCTCTCCCCCTCCTCTCCCCTCCCCCCCCCTGATAAATATAACGTTGGCTATTATTGAAGGTGTGGGCACACCATTTTCTCCACCGTTTAATCATTTATGTTTGACAGCTGCGAGTTTCACGTGCGCATGCACACACACAACACACACACAATCACACACACACACACACACACACACACACACACACACACACACACACACACACACACACACACACACACAGCTGTCAGTTAGCACTGAAGCGTTATGCTATGTGGCGTGATATGATGATGATGATGACGACGACGACGACGATGATGATGATGATGATGATGATGGCGATGATGATGATGATGATGATGATGATGATGGCGATGATGATGATGATGATGATGATGTTGTCGCCTTTCCTCTATTTGACCTAACCCCCTCCCTCTTTTCCTCCTTTCAATCCATTCAGGTGTACTGTCGCTGTCCATGTGAAGACACAGACAGACAAACGGATACAGGTAGGCAAACGTTTTTTACTATATAAATTTGATTATGCATATATAGACGATCAGTCTAGAGCGAGCACATCAGCTTGAACACAGACACACGGACAGGAGAAAGGAGAAAGGAGAAAGCGCACGCACGCACGCACCACACACACACAGGGCAGGATGGGGAAAGACTTAAGTTTACTCTTTTATTTTTGACTTGACCAACTTGACTTAAGAGAGAGAGAGAGAGAGAGAGAGAGAGAGAGAGAGGGGGGGGGGGGGGGGACAGACGCTTTGACCAATTTATTGTCATTGCCCAATGTGGCCTATTGACAAGGGGGATTACACACGACTTTTGTAAATGCAAATAAATACAAGAAAAATCACATGATGCATTTAATGTAATAAAAACAAAAACAAAAAACAAGAGCTCTCTATGAACGGATACGACTTTAAGCTCTGGCGTAAACTCAGTTTCAAACTGATTACAAAGTAATGTCAAGGATAAAAAACAACAGGAACCAATAAACCATAACTAAAACAATAATAACATTCTAGAATGCTATGTTAGACCATCCAATCAAATTCTATGTGAAATTTTCAACAAATAATCTTGCTGGAGATTACAGCGTCATTATAAATGTTTCTTTAGGTGTTTCACAAAATGCTCGAGTTTACATAATATAAATGTTACTTTAGTTTAGTCACAAATGTTAAACTAATTGGAACTTAGCTGTGATTGTCGTAATTTCAGAGCTTCAGCAATAAACTTTGCAACAGATTTGATCACAATATCATCATCAGACGATAAGATAGAAAAAAAAAATCTTGCCTTCGCAAAGCTTCTTGATTGAGAACACTACAGTTTTCACATATGGAAACATATGCTTGACACTGAAACAGGAAATGCACTTCATCATCAAGAATATGACCACACATAAGGCATGGGAACTGTGTGGACGGCTCAGGTTCAAACCATCTTTTGTTTGCATTGAAACCAAGTGTTCTTAGTCGAAATCTTGCATAATTCAGTCGGTGCCATTTGTCAGTGACTATTCGAAGATACTTTTCAGTTTGACTTTGTCTTTCAAAGTCAAAGTCAAAGTCAAACTTTTATTTCCAGATGGTACATTGAATAAGCAAAATACTTGCTTTTTTTCGTCAAGCCATCTAAGAGAAAGAAAAAAACCAACAACAACCAAAAATAAATAAATAAATAAATAAGACAGAGATAAACAGAAAGACGGACAGACAGGCAGGCAAACAGACGGAAAGACGGACAGACAGACAGACGGACGGACAGACAGACAGACAGACTAGGCAGAGAAGACTGACAGCTCAAGCAAGAAGAAAAATCCCGCAACAACTACCAACCACCTCACTGTCTATCTTCCCTCCTTCCTCTTTCCTTCCCACTCTTCCTCTTCTACTGCCCACCCCCCCCCCCCCCCCCACCCCTTCCACCTCACACACACACACACACACACACACACACACACACACCTTACAGTTCTAACTGACAGGTGTCAAAAGTCTGGTGCCAGAATATTACATCAACCTGAGCCATGGACTGGAAGCAGTCAAGGTGTGCGTGTAGTGTGTGTTCGTGTGTGTGTTTTGTTGATTGTGTAGTGGTGTGTGTGTGTGTGTTGTGTTATGTAGTGTAGTGTAGTGTGTGTGTGTTGTGTGTGTGTGTGTGTGTGTGTTTGTGTTGTGTTGTGTTGTGTAGTGGTGTGTGTTTGTGTGTAGTGTGTGTGTGTGTGTGTGTGTTTGTGTTGTGTTGTGTAGTGGTGTGTAGTGGTGTGTGTGTGTGTTGTGTTATGTAGTGTAGTGTAGTGTGAGTTTGTGTTTTGTGTGTGTGTTTGTTGTGTTGTGTTGTGTGTGGTGTGTGTGTGTGTTGTGTTATGTAGTGTAGTGTAGTGAGTTTGTGTTTGTGTGTGTGTTTTGTGTTGTGTTGTGTAGTGGTGTGTGTGTGTGTTGTGTTATGTAGTGTAGTGTAGTGTGAGTTTGTGTTGTGTGTGTGTGTTTTGTGTTGTGTTATGTTATGTGTGTGTAGTGTGTGTTTTGTGTTGTGGTGTGTTGTGTGTGAATGTGTTGTTTTGTGTTGTTGTAGTGTAGTGTGTGGTGTGAGTGTGTGTTTTGTTTGTGTTGTGTTGTGTGTGTTTTGTGTGTGTGATGTGTTGTGTTTTGTGTTGTGTGTTGTGTTAGTGTGGTGGTGTTTTTGTGTTGTGTGTGGTGTGTGTGTGTGTGTGTGTGTGTGGTGTGTGTTTGTGTTGTGTTATGTAGTGTAGTGTAGTGTGTGTTTGTGTGCGCTCGCGTGGCGTGTGTGTGACTCTTTTTCTTCTTCTCCGAGTTGGGTTTGGTTTAGTCTTTGTTTTCTTGAAAAGCGGGGCAGGGGGGGTGTGGGGTGGGGGGTGGGGGTGGGGTGGAGGAGTTATTCCTCACTTTTGAATCTTCCTGTGAGTGTCTAGCCATAGTCTAAACTGGTGTCTTGGACTGCATTTCTGCCTACTACAGTCTGTATAGTAGACTGTCTGTCTGTCTGTCGGTCTGTGTGTCTCTTTCTCTCTCCCTTAGTTATGAATTTCCGATGAGAGATTCTTCTCAGGGCGAGGGAAAAAATATACATGTCAATACATACCAGTAAACCTTGGGAATAATAATAATAATAATAATGTATGGAATTTATATAGCGCTGAATCTTGTAAAGCAACAAATCAAAGCGCGTAAAATAAATATTATAGAATAAAGATAATCAATCAATCAATCAATCAATCAATCAATATCTCTCAAAATATGTATCCCCATAATTTTTTAGAACCTTTCTTTAAAAATCACTCTGTGCTCCTTCTTCTGCCTTCCCCCCCTCTTCTTACCACCCCCCCCCCTCCCCTCCCCCTTCCCCCTGTGTTTAATACCACGGCCCACGAGGCCAGAAGCCTTACAGAGGCTCTGTGAAGCCTGTGCTAACGAGCCCCCGAGCCTTTTGACACAAACCCAGGCTAAAGCCCCACACCAGAGAAAATTGACAGACAGCGAAAATTGGGCAGAAAATTACTGCATGAAACAAGCACCCAGGCCTGCGCCTCTCCTCTCCTTGATACGATTCACACACACACACAACACAGAGCACACACACACACACAGAGCACACACACACAGAGCACACACACAGCACAACACACCACACAGAGCACACACACAGTACAGAGCACACACAGAGCACACACACAGATAATACACACACAGAGGAAGCGCTGGGACACACACACACACACACACACAACTGCTTATACCAGTATCTTCACTGTAAAGAATAAATCAATAAATCACACACACACAACACACACACACACACACACAACACACACACAAACAAACTGCTTATACCAGTATCTTCAGGGTAAAAGAATAAATCAAATAAATCACACACACAACACACACACACAAACACACACAACACACACAACACACACCACACACACACACACAAACACAACTGCTTATACCAGTATCTTCACTGTAAAAAGAATAAATAAATAAATCACACACACACACACACACACACACACACCCCCTTCAATGAACACGCCCTGCCGTTCACCCACCACTGCGCATGCCTGAAATGATGACTTCTGGGAAGACTCCGGATGTGACGTCAGGCGGAAGAAGCAAGAGGGGGGCTTCTTCTGGGATTTGTTGTTGCAGTTATTATTTTTAAAAAAATTTCTTCTTCTTTATGCTGTCATTCCATTTTTATGTTTTAGCTTTTCCCCCTCTCATCCTCCTCTTCCTCTTTCTTCTTACTTCTATAGGTTTGAATGATTTCCTGTTTGGTGAAAGTTTTAAAATTTGGAGGTTTTGTTTTTTTAATTTTACTTTGTATTTTCATAAATGTCTTTCCCTAACCTCACCTGCACAGAAGCCACTAAGCTTTTGGGGAGGGGTGGAGGGGGGTGGGGTGGGGTTGGGCTGTCAGTATAAATAGTATCCCCACCTTTCTGGAAATGTTGTGCTAAGTATTCCCTCTTTTCTATCCTTCTCTATAGTTCTGCCTTGTTTCTTTTCTTCCTGTCACCTCCTTCTTGTCTATTTTCTGCCTTCTTGGTCCATTCTTGTGCCTTTTTTCCCTGTGTTTTTTTTTAAAATAATAATAATAATAATAATTTATGGAATTTATATAGCGCTGAATCTTGTAAAGCAACAATAATAATAGTAATAACAGGAAGAC